>RYYW01000349.1:48440-62018 GCA_013621005.1 Aeschynomene evenia | reverse complement strand
CAATGACGAACTTTGAGGATAATGAAAAGGAAAGAAGGAAGCTAAGATGCGAAATAGAGAATATGTATACTGATATATCTCTTTTTAATTGATATGTGTAAAGGTTTGTTACAAAACAGAGTTATGTGCCCAATATATATAGGCATAGAATACCCGAGGTAGGAGAGCAGCATAATACCTAAATTAAATAGAATACCTAACTAATATAAATAAGATATCAAATAGTGAATGATGAGTAACAAGCTAATTAATTAGTAATAGACACAATATCACGTTCACCCCTCTCAAACTTAGCATGTGAGGAAATAACACTTAATTTGCTTTGAAGATAGGAAAACCGACGTCGAGAGGTTGATTTAGGTGTTTTGTTAACACACCAACAAATTGTTCTTCTACATGTATATGAAGTACACATAGTTGCTAGTGAAGGATCTTATTTCAAACAAAATGAATGCCGATCTAAAAAGTGTTTAGTTTTTATTATGGAGAATGAATTTAGAAGTGAGTATGAGAACACTTAGTTTATCATTGTAGAAGGTTGTTATATGACTGATCGAGTAGTTTAGTTCTGCAAGGAGATTATATATGGATCCATACAATCTATGTAGCAGCAGAGGCAATAACATGATATTCTGCTTCCGTGCTTAAGCGAGAGGCTGATTGTTGCTTCTTGGAGAACCATGATATGAGATTACTGGGTTTTGAGCTTGCTTAACCGGGCAGAGGTTTTTGAGTAGCACATATATTCTCAAATTTAGACCGCGATTAATATGAGAAAGTACATCCAACATATGTACCCGAAAAAGAGGAGAAACATGAAAACAAGTAGCAATCTTCACATTTTCAAGATTATTTGTAGTTGGGGTTGGGTTGTTGCTTAGTGTTTTCAATGGAAGAAAGAAACTCAAAGGTGACTTTGGTGTGATCAAGATAATCCTCAAGAGAGAAGCCTTTGTTAGCTCCAAGAACGATAACCCTTCATTCTTCATAGAATATATTGAATGATAAAAATTTGTAAGTGTTGCATAATGTAACATTCCGATTTTTATTAAGTTCTAATTAAGGGTAATTGACCTTGGTTAGAATTTAATTGGGTTAGGGTGGATAAATTTCTTCTTATTAAAGTATTATATGTTATTATTTTATTTTCTTTATGTGCCTATATGTGTATTTTTAATTCATGTTTAAAGATTAGAAAGTTAGTTGAACGTTGTAGTATTATTTGGGACGTGTTAGATTATTTTAGTATTTTTAAGTCACGTGTGGGGCCCCACAACATCTCTATATAATTTCCATCAATGCCTCCACTAAGAAAACCTAATTTCCATCTTCCAAAACACTCTTAGTAGCCTTCATCAATCCTTGTGCCCCATTCCACTCTCTCTCTCTCAAGAACATAAACCATAGTCTGTAACATCCTAAATTTACTCACAGAAAACACTAGATTTTTTTCTTTGAATGTGCTTGCCAAATAAATTGCGGAATTAAAATACGCGCATTCATTGAAAGGGATAATAAAACTGAAATAACATTGGAAATAAATCTGAGGTCTCAATAACTCAAAACAAGACATAGTAGAGTACCAAACAAGATTACAACGGAAATAACACCAATGGTCATAATGACTCCAAAAAGATACAACCAAAATGTCTGAAGAAAAACAAAGAAATAACTAGAATAAATCTCCCAACTACTAGCTACGATCACAGACTGCTATCTTCCTCCTCGGGGTCCCACTCCGGATCCTCCTCCTCCTCCTCGTCCATGTCGTCGATCGACTGATATGTCACAACTGACTCTGGCACGCTCTCGTCGTCAGATCCTCCCTCACCGGGCACGTAATCGGGAACATCTGCATCGCGGGATCGATCCATAGAAATGGGTTCCCCATGATGTCGTCCTCAGGGAACACCAAGTCATCCGGGACCGGCTCAGGCTCTGGGACGAGAATAGGTGGTGGTGGAGCGTGGAATCCGTGGTACAACGCTGGGTGGAATCCACCAGGTGGAGGTGGGTGATGTGGCATGTGATGTGGCATATGATGAGGCGGCGGTGGCATATCCCAATGAAGATCAGGTACGTAAAATTCAAAGGTGGCAGGAACAACAGCTGTAACAGTAACAAATCCAGTAGCAGGAGCAAAGTTGACCTTGATGAGGTCATGGGCGGTGGAGGTGGCGGCGGCTGCTCCATCTCCTAGAATTGGGGCATAAGAAAGAAAGGATGAGAAAAGAATTCTCAGTGAATCATCGTACGATACTCGGGCTTGGTACCGCTTATGCCAATTCTAGCTATTCAAACCAACGTTCTCTTTTTCTGAAAATAATCTTTGTTTATAAAAAGCGAGACACGTTGTTTTGAATAGACAACAACCTAGTTTGCCCAAACTAAGGGAACCTATGAGTTCTTCTAAGTTATCACGTAACTAGCAACTACGTCAGTTCTATCAAGCGTCGCGTCCTCAGAATCCTCCTTAGGCCGTACTAACGAAGTTTCCCGAGACACTTCGCAAGCTTAGAACTCTTCGTCTTCATGGAACTAGGGATTGACCATTTTCCACTTTCATGAGCGTACGCAAATCAAATCGTCATCGGGAACACCCCAGAATAAATCATAATCATATCAATCATCATAAATAATAAATACTCCCATTCATAAGTAGGACATGTGTCCCATGCATGAAAACCACATCTCACCCCATGAGCCACCCCATCTCGTGAGTATGCGCAATGCACCACCGTTCGCCGTGCCGAACGGCTGGATCTAGGCTAATCAAAAGTTCCACTCGACGACTATATTCAAACAAACACTTCTATATCCCATATCCTCCCTTATAACTTCCCACACATCTCCAACGCATCACAGCAGTAATGCAACACATGTGAATCTCATGTTACTGTTAAATCTTACAGTTATCACATTTACAGATTCATTAATCATTCATCATTCTAGATCATTCTCATCATCACCTCAACATCAACCATGTATCAACAATAGCATTCATCATTCACATCGCATGTAAACACTTAAAACGTTGTTACGTGCTACCCTCTCAGGTTCTACGTGTTTTTAAAATAGTCTATCTTTTATCAATTTCTTTAAAGTCTTATGATGAGATAACATTTCTAATATTCTCTTATGGTTACTAATGATTAAATATTAATTATGTCATAATTAATTAAGTATTTAAATATTATTTATTTATCCTTCTGCGTCTATACTCTAATTAAACTAATTACTAAGTAATTATAATTTTACAAATAAATCTTTATCTAATTTAAATATAATTATTTAAAATATTTTTATCTCATTTTTATTTCAGAAATATCTTTAACTTATTATTATACTTTTTCTCCTATTTTATTTATTTTCCAAAAGCTTACTCAATGTTACCCGAATACGTAAAAACTAAGTTATTTTGTACATAGTTCCAAACTTCTAATCACTTTATTATTACTATTATTTATTTTTACCTTACTGATATTTATCCTAGACCATTCGGCCAGGTTTTAATTTTAGGAAAATTACCCAAAAATTTCTATAGTAGTTACTATTTTTTTAGAGACTAGTCCTATTATTAGAAAATAGGTTTTAAATTATTTTAATGTCACTTTTTAATTCTGGAAAAAACCTAAATAAATATTAAATATTACTTTTTAATCATATAAAAATATTCTAATTATTTTAAACCACATTTTATTATATTAAAATACTTACTAATGCCTATTTTCACAAACTATGTACTTTTAAAGCTTTTTCTTGTCAAATAAATAATAAATATATTTAAATCAGAGCCTACCCTTTTATTTCTTAAAAACTTATTATTTCAGTAAGTCATATTTTATTATATATTTTTCTCACAAAAACCATTTTTAATTGACAAAAGATGACTTTTTGCTACTATATTTTCTAGATCTATTTTCTTCTGAATAATAGAAATATTACAGCAACACTTTTCATCACAACTCATATTTTTATTCTGAATATTATGGAGTGAAATATATATTGTTCATTTCTTCATTAAGACTTCATATATTACCATTTTTCTTCAAGATTTTGAATCTTTAAAACACTTTAATCATTTTTAACACATGAACAACAACACCACATTTCTTCCCTCATTAGGGCCGCGGGTATTATAGCACTCCAAGAGTGACAAAAATAAGCAACAAATTAGTCTCAATACTTTCAAGCAACATATATTCAAAATACACTTCAATATGCAAGCTTTTCATCATACAAACACATAACCAATGCAAATATACTTTTTAATCGGTAAAATATTTTAGAGAATATCATATATACTTCAAAAATATTATTTTGAGTAAAACAAAATATTTTCACCCGATTATTTTTATTCAAAAACACTTTTATTCAAGAATAGAGCTTTTTTAAAGAAGATGACTCACTTAAAAATGAACTCAAGGATGTTGATATTTGAAGTTGAAATTGTGAGAGCTTGTCTCCTTCCTCTTGGCCGAATGCTTTCCCTTGAAATGGGGTGGTGTTTTTCTTGTTGAGAGTTGATGGTGGTTTGTAAAGGTTAATGGTGTTTGATGTGGAAAATGAGAACAATAAAATAAAATGGTGGAGGTTGAAGAGGTTGGTGGTGGTGGCCGAATGGTTAAGGAAATTGAGAGGTTTCTATGAGAAATTTTTCTAGAGAAATTTTGCTAGAGTTTTGACATAGCCTTGAGGTTGTTTGAAGTGCTAAACTGTGAACCAAGAAGCTCATATTTAAGGACAATGGAGGGAGTATGGCCGCGGCTAGCTAGAGGAGAAAGGGAGGGAAGCATTCTTGGCCATTAGATGATGATCCAAGGGTGATTAGGATGGGCCAATGGATGATTAGGAAGCATAATGATGAGTTAGAGTTTAACTAGGAGCCTTATTAATAACCTTGTCTCCTAAAGCTTGTGTCTTAGGATTAATGAGGGTGGCTAAGACCATTTCTTGGTCTCCAAGCCTATGTTTCGGCCATGAGGCTATTTGGGCTAGGGAAAATTCAAATTTTGATACTAGGTTGTGTAGTTTAGGTCTAGGTTTGAGTAGGGGTATTTTGGTAATTTCACGTACTAAATTTTCTCGGCTCTAAATTAAGTATTTGGTCCAGGAAATTATAAAAATGGTGAGTCAAAATATTTCATTCTTGAATAAAATATTTTTGATTCTATATTATTAAAGATTGCATGGTTGTTGTATGATTTTTGCATGGTTTGCATGGAAGTATTAGAATTTGCATGGTTTGCATGAAAGTTGTATATAGTGATGTCACATGGTATTTATGCATGCATGAAATATTATAATTTGCATGGGGTTGAAATCATCATATTAAACATGCATGTATATATATTCAAGGGTAATTTCGTCATTATTAAATTATCGGATTACTAATTCGTCAAAAAGAATAATAATTTAAATCTCGAATTATTCTAATGCACGTTATATTTAAATTAGGATTTTCAGGGGTGTTACATCTTTCCACAATCCCAAATCCATATCAATTCTCACCCAATTACAAAACAAATCACATATTCTTAATCCTCTCATCAGATAGAAACATTCTAACCGATTGCAATTCTTGAAAAGGAACCATATTCACATTCCTACCGTTCGTGGGGCTAGAGAGAAAGTGAGAAGGAAATGGGTTTCTTTACGCATAGCTTAGGAGGTCTACGAGAGGTAGGGGTTCTAGACATTTTATATTCACTGTATTTTCATGCATAGTGATGTGTGTTTGTTGATATTATTGTTGTTGTTCGTTTTTCCCATTATGGTTCATAAAAGGGTACCTTTTGTAAATTATTTCAAAGAGAGAGCGTTTTTACCAATTAAAAGTGTTAGGAAAGTGTTTCTATGAGTTAAAGGTGTTCTGAGAAAAGTTTTTTGGAGAAAAGAACCTTTGAAATCGCGGAGTTCAGTAACCAGGACGAGTGCGACCGCCCGGCGGCCATAGACCGCTCCAGCGGTGGCGCCGTCGTGCTGGGCCGCCCAAGCTGCCAGAAGCCGCTTTAGCGCGGAGTCCGCAGACTTGGCCGCCCCAGTGACAGAGCTCCTGCGCGTGGCCGCCCCAGCGGCTGCGAGCCGCTCCAGCGCTAGTCTTTACGCTGTCTCTCACCCTTTTTACGAAAATTAACTGTGTTGACCCTTTTGTGTACCCTAATGCGTTCTACGACCCATATAAATGTTATATACGATTATGCATGATTTATATACGTTTGGATGATTTGTGATGTATGTTTACATGTTGTTATGTGATGTTATTGATGCTATATAATATATATATATATATATGTATACCCTGTAAAACATTAATAACGGCAAAGACGTCAAAAGGGACACAAAGACAAAGTTCAATTATAATAAAACACTCTCGTCTTCAGATACTGATGGGGATGTAAATCAAGGGATGACAACCTTGGTGAACAGCCTCATTAGTAAAGAACGACGGTACCCCCCTCTCCCATAGTATAGGATGAGCTCATGCCTAGGGGTCGGTGATGTGGAGGAGTACAGGAGGGTGGGCAGTGCCAAAGATTAATGCAAGATAAAGTTGTTTGATTAGATGTATTATGTTATCTTATGATTTATCCATTTATATGTTTAGGGGCACTAGCACACTACACCAAGACGTTATTTATTTATGCCATATTAACTGTATAAATAAAATGGACAAGACGCACTTAGGTAAGACGTTCCGGGAAAAGACTTCTTTTTAAACTAATACCTGAATTGAATGCATTCATGTTTCACCCATTTCTTAATTAAACTCGGGGCGGCTTCCTCCACTGAGTCACTTCCCAGTGCTCACCCTATGTTTTTCCCCCATATTATAGAGGAGCAGACAGAGCAGGACCATGGAGCTAGCGAGGAGCAAGCCCAGCCTTAGTTTATTTCAGTCTTCCGCTTTATAGACCTATATACATTGATTTATGTTTCAGTTATGAATTTATTTCAGTCATTTGTTTATTGCTTTAAGTCCGGACCTATGTTAGCCGGCAGCTATTTACTTGACATGTACTTATGGTGGAGTCTCATAAGTCACCCTCTTTCGCTTATGGGATAAAGCCTAGTATTTATTCCATTAAGTTCATGATTGTTGGGAGTTATTTATGTGATGAGACTGAAAGTGTATGTGTGCACGAGAAGGGAGGGGGTTGAATCGTGCAAGTTTTTAAAATTACTTCTTAAAACTTTACTTAGAAAGCTGTTTTTACTCAGAAGGTAGATTTAAGAGTTTGCAGCGGAAATTGCTTTCTAAGAAGATTAAGTTTCTGAGAACTTAGTCTTTCTGAGAAGTTCCTTTCTGAGCAGTTTTAAGAAAATGACTTTAAGTTAGAGTTCTTAAAAGCTTTCTGATTTTAATCAATAAAGTTTTCACGAGACCTCTTAATTAAAATCGTGGTAGAGTTTTTCTCAAAGATTTATGCAAGTAAAGAGTAAGGGAGAAAAGCTCAACACAAAGAATTTTATACTGGTTCGGTTATAACCAACCTACTCCAGTTCTCAACCTTCAGTGAGAGTTCTTGGATATTCTTTTTAAAGTGCCTTCCCAGACAACAAAGCCTTTACCAAGTAAAGGACCTCCACCACTTCACAACCCGAAGTGGATTCCTTGCCTCCAACACTAGAGGACTTCCTTGCCTTAATCACTTAAGGACTTCCTTGCCTCACAACCGAGGACTTCCTTGCCTAATCACTTAAGGACTTTGAACTTTGCTCAAACACCAGAGGACTTAAAACTGCCTTCACACAAAGAAGGACTTAGCGTTTTCGAAAGTTGGTTTGATCGAAAACAACTACCAAGACTAAGTTACAAACCTAGTTTACACTTAGTAGACTTCTAGAAATAACTTACACAAGGTAAGGATTTACCGCAATAATGAACTAGAAGATTTTAGGAAAGTTCGAAAAACAACTTTTGAAAATTGTCTTTCTGAGAAAACTTCAAGTTTGAAATATGATTTCAAGTTGACAGAGTTTTCGCTCAGTTTGTTTAAGAATTTTTTGCGCTAAAGTTTCGTCAATTTACTCTGTAATTTGATCTCATATTTATAGGCGTTAATGAGCCACAAATTGAAGTTTCTCTTTGCTGATGTGGCTGTGTCCTTTTCGGAACGGCTCCCTGCTACAGTCAGCGCGAAATGAGGAACTTATCAGAGCTGCATAGTGCGCGTGTTCCCACTTCCTTAGCTTGTTGTAGCGAGCTTTCTGAGACTGCTTGCGATCCCTTGAGTCCAGACACTTGGTTGCTTCTGAGTCCAACTTTCTGAGAGTTGTACGGACTTCTGAGGCGAACCTTCTGAGGGAAGACCCTTCTGAGAACTACTAGTTGCAAGGTCTTCTGAGACCCTTCTGAGGCGACAGTGTTCTTTCCTCAGAAACATGTTTCACCTTCTTCTTTCCTCAGAAACATGTTTTCACCTTCTGCGCTTCTGAGACATCCTTTCTGATATCTTTGGCGCTATTATTTATCAATTGATCTCGAGGCTACTTGATGCTTTGTCTTGGTCTTTACTCATGGTATTGCAATAATCTAAAGCTTTCTGAGATACTTAGCGCACATTTTAGCAAAACCTTAAGTAAAATTTTATACTTATGGCTTACCTTGTTATCATTAAAACTTTCATAACTCTAAGAGAATTATGCCTAATTCTCTCAGAAGGGTTCTGGAGCTTACAATCTCCCCCTTTTGATGATAACAACTTAAGTCTTAAGATAATAATTTTGCTTAAGTTCAGAAGTGTTTCTGAGTAAGTTCATAACTTATTCAGAATGCACTTTTGCTTTCTTAGAACTTAACATTGCTTTCTGAGAGAAGGCTCTGTTATTTTCTTAGAAGGCTTTGATAATCAACAGTTAAGGTATGCAATGTATGATCACTGTTTGAGATTATCAATTACATAGCGTGTATTTCTTGATGAATATATGTATGAAATTCAGAAATACCAGGCTAAGTAAATCAAGAGATGTCAAATAATAAAAAATAAGCATAAAATTAAGTAAAACATGAGCTGCCAAAATAATGATTTTTCATTGATAGTTTTGTAGAGATACAAAATATTTTGCTCCCCCTAAGTTGTTGCTCCCCCTAAGTCCTAGCCTAGTGTTTGCGTATAGCCATTGTACAAAAATTTTATCATTTATCTACTCCCCCTTTGTTACATCAAAAAGGGTGGCTAATACATAAACGCCATCATTGACTTAGAACTACCGCCTTCTGGCAATGTAGCGTAGCAGCTGGCATATCTCCATGAGAATCTCGCTCTGAGTCGCATGCGGAGCGCATTCTGGAGGTAGTTCAGAGGAAGTGGAAGGCTGTTGAGAAGATGAGGGTTGAGATGGAGGAGGACGAGAGACTTCAGCCTCAAGTACATCATCGATGATATCCCTCGTTTGATATTCAGGAAGTTCTTCTTCTTGGACAGCTTCGTCTTCAATAGCAGCGAGTTCAATAGAAGGCTGCCTCTGAGTGTCCTCAGAAACTAGAGGAAGGTCTAGATCAGAAGGTTGTGGATCTGATGGTTGCTCCATTGCACCAGAAGTCTGAGCATCTTCGGAGAGGTTGAAAGTTGAGATCTGGCTATGTATGGCTTCAATGCCTTTCAACATCTCAGTTCGACCAAAGAAAGGCCGAAATTGCACAGAGGGTGGTGTGACTACCATTCTTCCCAGCTGAAAGCCGGAACTAATCATCGAGTCCGTAATCGAGAAGGTAGGACCTTGTTGATCGAAGGATGGAGGAGGAACTTCTGTTAGATCTAGAGGAGGAACCTCTGGTTCCTTCTGAGAGTCCTTCTCAGATATAGTTCCTTCTAAAGAACTGTGGGCAACAAATGCCTCAACTGCTGCAACTCCGGCAGCCATGGTAGCTTCAGCGCCCACCTCTGAGCTGAGCCCAGTGCTGGTGGTCCCTGGCACTACTTCATGTGTGAGACATGAGTTTCCTCATGTTCCAAAGGATCTCAGAAGAGAGGAGACCAACCTCAGAAGTTGGTTCAATTAAGGCTTCCTCATGCTGTAGTTGTTGTTGTGGTTGCATCTGAGCAGCTTCTGGAGTCTCAGAAGGTTGATCCAGTGCCTTCTGGACGTCAAGCATCATCTGAGCCAATGACTCAGCATTCACAGTGGCAACTTCAGTTGTGGTTGCCTCAGAAAGTTCCACCATAGAAACCTCAGATGGCTTCTTCTGGGGCTCTTTCTTGGAGCTTCCAGCATCTGGAGTGCGATGCTCAATGCGAAAGCTTGTCGCATCTTCTTCCTCGGAAGAGGAATCAGCAACATTTCCTCCATGCCCCTGAACGTCTTCTCTGGGAGGAGAGACATTCCCAGAGGGGGAGGAGTGATGAGAAGCTTCTGCTTCTTCTTCAACAGCAGCAGCAGTAGTAGTAGTGGTGGTAGTGGCAGCAGCAGCAGCAACTGCTACAATTTCTTTCCTCCTTCTTCTTCTTGATGTTGTTGAAGGTGACCATTGTGAATTTGCTGTGGTTGAAGACATACTCGTAGTCTTCAAGTGGGAAGGAGAGATGGTTGAGGATTTTGGTCAGAAGGCTTCCGTAAGGTAGACTTGTGAGAGCCCTCTTAAGATGAGCTTGGTGCATCATGTAGTTGAGCACCATCCTTCCAAAATCTATTCTTTCCTTCTTCAGCAGGTGGTACAGTAGGCATGCATCCATGGTGGTGACGTTCCCCATGTCTCCAATCCGAGGGAGAAGGGTGTGCTGGACAACTGAGAAGATGATTCTGGCTTCTTGCGTAAGATGAGGCACCTTTACGCCCTTGAGTGGTAGACTGTTGCTACCAGTCAGAAGTGTCCCCACTTCTTCTTCTGAGTCATCTACCTCCTTGACCCATTCTGGGTTATCAGCGATGATAGCACCACCATTCAAGGTCTTGAAAATTTTGTTGATGTCAGAGAAGGAGAAGCGGATTTGTTGATCAGCAATCGTGCTCTTGACCCCTTTGTTGGTGAACCTTTCGATTTGCGAGTAGAAGGCCCTTACCACATTTGGGTAGCATACGTCCTCGGAGCTCATCATGGCTGGCCATCCAGGTTGCTTAAGGAATGTGAGCTGAAGTTCGTCCACCTGGTTGTAGACATTGAGAGGCAATACCCTTCCCATGGCTAGATTCCGTGGGAGATAAGTCTTGTGAAATAGGGATTGCATCTTCTCATCCTCGAGAGGATGTCTTCTGATACCTCATTAAGGTTGTTTCTCATTAATCCCTTAATTTCTCCAGAGGAGGCCATTTGGAAGAAAAAGTTTGAGTTTGGAATGAGATGAAGGGAGATAGAGAAGATATGAGAGCAGAGATAGCAGAGAGAGAGAGAGAGAGGAGAGAGATGAAACAGATGAAGATTGGAAAGCGAGGAGAGGATTTAGCAGAGTTTTGGTAAGTTTTAAGCGCAAAGTGCTCAAATGGAACAATTGCATGAGTATTTATAGAACTGGCTTGTAACTAGCCGTTTCTGACGCTTATCCAAAAGTTACCGTTGGTAACTTGTTTCTCGGAAGGTACCATTCTGAGAGAAGTGGTCCTTCTGAGAAATGTTTCAGAAGATCTCCTTTCTGAGGGATGAGTCTTCTGAGAACAATTTTCTCAGATAGAGTTTCTGTGTTTTTCCTACTTCTAGCTCAGAAGCTAGTTCTATTGTTTGTCTCAGAGTCTAAACTAGGACTAAGGGGGGGGGGTTTCTAAAAAAATTTTATTTCAAAGTACTTAGAAACATCTTAGATTAAGAAGTCCTTTCAGAACATTGAACCGATCCTCGGTAAAGGGCTTGTAAATATATCTGAGATTGATCCTCGATTTCACAAATTGAGTTCAATGTCGCCTTTTTGCCACCCTGAATAAAAATGATGTTATATCAATGTGCTGGATCGAGAATGCAGAATAGGGTCTTAGCTAAGTTGATAGCACTTGTATTATCACAAAGGATAGGAATTTGGTGTACCTTAATTGAAATCAAGTAGCTGATTCTAAATCCAGAGCATCTGAGAACAGCAGTTTGGCAGCAGACACATATTCAGCTTCAGCAGTTGATAAGGCGATTGTATTTGCTTCTTGCAAGACCAAGTGATCAAAGCACTTTCCAAAGAAGCAGCAGCAGCCACTTGTGCTTTGCGATCGATCCTATCTCTAGCGTAGTCAGCATCACAATACCTACAACATCAGAAGAACATCCTTTCTCGTACCAAAGACCAAGATTAGTAGTTCCACTTAAATATCGTAGAATTCGTTTAACCGCAGTTAAATGTGATTGCTTAGACTTAGACTGGAATCTTAGCACAGATCCCAACACTAAGTTGAATATCTGGTCTGGAGGCAGTTAAGTAGAGAAGTGAGCCAATCATCCCTCGATAGTTGCTTTCTGAGACTTTCTCACCATCTTCATCCAAGTCAATTACTTGAGAGGGATGCATGGGAGTGCTCATGGGTTTGGCCTTATCCATCAGAAACTTCCTCAGAAGTTCTTTGGTATACTTTTCTTGGTGGATAACTGTCCTTCTGACTCTTGCTTGATTTGCAATCCTAGGAAGAATTTTAATTCTCCCATCATGCTCATCTCGAATTCACCTTGCATAAGCTTGGAGAATTCTTTGCAAAGGCATTCATTGGTTGCGCCAAATATTATGTCATCAACATAAATCTGGACAATCAAGAAGCCAGAGTCTTTTGAGAGTGTAAAGAGAGTTGTGTCCACTTTCCCTCTTGAGAATCCGTTTTTAAGCAGGAAAGAGCTCAATCTATCGTACCAAGCTCTTGGAGCTTGTTTCAGACCATAGAGAGCCTTTGTAAGCTTAAATACGTGATCCGGGAATGCATCATTCACAAAACCAGGAGGTTGTTTTACATAAACTTCCTCAGAAAGGTATCCATTCAAGAAGCCAGACTTAACGTCCATCTGATAGAGTTTGAAACCTTTGTGTGCAGCAAAAGCCAGCAACATTCTGAAAGCTTCCAATCTTGCGACTGGAGCAAAAGTTTCATCGTAGTCTATCCCTTCTTGTTGGTTGTACCCTTGAGCAACCAATCTGGCCTTGATTCTAACGACTTGACCGTTTTCATCAAGTTTGTTTCGAAACACCCATTTAGTCCCAATGACACTCTTGCCTTTGGGTTTCTGAGTTAGTTTCCAACTTGATTTCTCTCGAATTGGTCAAGTTCATCCTGCATGGCATTTACCCAGCTAGGATTATCTAACGCCTCTTCTATGGAGTCTGGTTCAAGTTCAGAAACCATAGCAAGATTTGTGTAGTTCCTTCTGGTTCTTACGCCACGTTCTGGATCACCCAAGACTTCATTCTGAGAGACGTTCTTCAAGTCTCTTGAACCTCTAATCCCTTTACGAGTGGGGTTCTGAGAAGGAGACACAGAAGGTTCTCTTTCTGAGTCATCAGAAGCTTGACCTTCTGAGAATCTAAGTTTCATTGCATTTGGAGAAGTAGATTCTCTAGGTTCTGGAGCTTCGATGAGGCTACTAGATTTTTCTTTAGATGTAGATGGTTGTTCCATGGGTTGGAAATCAGTCTCATCATCTATAAGAATTTTCTTTATGGCTTTCTCAGAGGAGAT
>RYYW01000349.1:0-45513 GCA_013621005.1 Aeschynomene evenia | reverse complement strand
ATGAGATGAAAACGCCTAAGTATGGGTTTGGATCGCTGGTGAGATCTGGGTTCCTTAGCTTGTGCAATGGCTCCATTGTTGTCGCAATAGAGAGCCATTGGGTCCTCGATGCAAGGAACCACACCAAGCTCAGCAATGAACTTTTTGATCCAAACAGCCTCCTTTGCTGCATTACTAGCAGCAATATACTCGGCCTCTGTAGTAGAATCGGCGACTGTCTCCTGCTTTGAACTTTTCCAGCTCACAGCCCCGCCATTAAGACAAAACACATAACCTGATTGCGATTTGGAATCATCTTTATCGGTTTGGAATCTAGCGTCAGTGTAACCTTTTACAACAAGCTCTTCCTCACCGCCGTATACCAAGAATGAATCCTTAGTTCTTCTCAAGTATTTAAGGATATTCTTGACGGCTGTCCAGTGACTATCACCGGGATCTGACTGGTATCTGCTCGTCATGCTCAAAGCATACGAGACATCTAGTCGTGTACATAACATAGCATACATGATAGATCCAATTGCAGAAGCATATGGAATCTTACTCATCCGATCTCTATCGGCTTGTGAAAGGGGACATTGATTCTTTGAGAGTGTCACACCATGTGACATAGGCAAGAACCCTTTCTTTGAATCATGCATGTTAAAGTGTCTCAATACTTTATCTATGTATGTACTCTGGCTAAGGCCAAGCAATCTATTTGATCTATCTCTATAGATCCTTACACCCAATATGTAAGTGGCTTCGCCCAAGTCCTTCATCGAAAAACAATTCCCAAGCCAAGTCTTAATAGACTGTAATGTGGGGATGTCATTTCCAATGAGAAGTATGTCGTCTACATACAAGACCAGAAATGCAACTGTGCTCCCACTAACATTCTTGTAAACACAAGGTTCATCTTCATTCTTGACGAATCCAAACTGTCTTACAGTTTCGTCAAAACGAAGATTCCAACTTCTAGAAGCTTGCTTCAATCCATAGATTGATCGTTGTAACTTGCATACTTTTGCAGTATTATCTCCAATGTCAAACCCTTCGGGTTGTGTCATGTACACATCCTCAAGGAGATTTCCATTAAGGAAAGCAGTTTTGACATCCATCTGCCATATCTCATAATCATAGTATGCAGCGATAGCAAGTAAAATCCGAATGGACTTAAGCATTACGACAGGTGAAAAGGTTTCATCATAGTCTATACCATGAGTTTGCTTGAAACCCTTTGCAACCAGTCTTGCTTTAAAAGTAATCACATTACCATCCATGTCAGTTTTCTTTTTGAAAACCCACTTGCAACCTATGGGTTTTACCCCTTCAGGTTGATCAACCAAGGTCCATACCTCGTTAGTGTACATGGAATCCATTTCAGATTTCATGGCTTCTAGCCACTTTTCAGATTCAGGCCCAGTAATTGAAAGTGTATGTGTGCACGAGAAGGGGGGGTTGAATCGTGCAGGTTTTAAAAATTACTTCTTAAAACTTTTACTTAGAAAGCTGTTTTTACTCAGAAGGTAGATTTTAAAGTTTGCAGCGGAAATTGCTTTCTGAGAAGATTAAGTTTCTGAGAACTTAGTCTTTCTGAGAAAGTTCCTTTCTGAGCAGTTTTAAGAAAATGACTTTGAGTTAGACTTTCTTGAACGCTTTCTGATTTTAATCAATGAAGTTTTCACGAGACCTCTTAATTTAAGTTGTGATAGAGTTTTTCTCAAAGATTTGTACAAGTAAGGAGTAAGGGAGAAAAGCTTAACACAGAGAATTTTATACTGGTTCGGTTATAACCAACCTACTCCAGTCCCCAACCTTCAGTTGAGAGTTCTTGGATATTCTTCTTAAAGTGCCTTCCCAGACAACAATGCCTTTACCAAGTAAAGGACTTCCACCACTTCACAACCCGAAGTGGATTTCCTTGCCTCCAACACTAGAGGACTTCCTTGCCTTAATCACTTAAGGACTTCCTTGCCTCACAACCGAGGACTTCCTTGCCTTAATCAATTAAGGACTTTGAACTTTGCCTCAAACACCAGAGGACTTAACCCTGCCTTCACACAAAGAAGGACTTAGCGTTTTTCGGAAAGTAGTTTTTGCTTCGAAAACCAACTACTAAGATTAAGTTACAAACTTAATTTGACCCTTAGTAGACTTCTAGATTTAACTTACAAATGTAAGAATTTGCACCAGTACAGAACTAGAAGATTTTCGCAAAGTTAGAAGAACAATTTCGTAAAATTGTCTTTCTGAGAAAGTTCTAAGTTTTTGCAGATGATTTTCAATTCAGCAGAGTTTTTGCACGTTTATAAAGAGTTTTTAGCGCAAGAATTTCGTCACAATGCTCTGGAATTGAACTCATATATATATACATCAAAGAGCCGCGAATTTTAGAAGCTTTCACTTTGCTTATGTGGCTGTGTCCTTTTCAGAACGGCTCCCTGCTACAGTCAGCGCGAAATGAGGAACTTTTCAGAACTGCACAGTGCGCGTGTTCCCACTTCCTTGGCTGGTTGTAGCGAGCTTTCTGAGACTGCTTGCGCTCCCTTGAGTCCAGACACTTGGTTGCTTCTGAGTCCAACTTTCTGAGAGTTGTACGGACTTCTGAGGCGAACCTTCTGAGGGAAGATCCATCTGAGAACTACTAGTCGCAAGGTCTTCTGAGACCCTTCTGAGACGACAGTGTTCTTTCCTCAGAAACATGTTTTCACCTTCTGCGCTTCTGAGACATCCTTTCTGATATCTTTGGCGCTATGATTTTATCAATTGATCTCGAGGCTACTTTTGTCTTGGTCTTTACTCATGGTATTGCAATAATTCAAAGCTTTCTGAGACACTTAGCGCACATATTAGCAAAACCTTAAGTAAAATTTTATACTTATGGCTTACCTTGTTATCATTAAAACTTTCATAACTCAAAGAGAATTATGCCTAATTCTTTCAGAAGGGTTCTGGAGCTTACAATAATGGCCTCCTGATAGGTGACAGGCTCATCTTGATCTATGAGCAGCACATCACCCTGTTGAGTCATGAGAAATCCATATCTCTCAGGTGGGTGACGTGTTCTGTCTGACCTACGTGGTTCTTGCGTTACTTGAGCAGGTTGTTGTACCACAACAACTTGTGTGCTCTGCCTCTGTTCCACCTCAGTCTCTTCTTGTGGTTGAAGTATTTCTTCAATTTCTACTTTCCTCCCACTGGTTCCAATGAATTCCTTCTCAAGGAATACACCAGTTCGTGCAACAAACACTTTGTTGTCAGATTGGTTGTAGAAATAATATCCCTTGGTTTCTTTAGGATATCCCACAAAGAAGCACTTTTCAGATTTAGGTTCAAGCTTATTATAGACTTGACGTTTCACATAAGCTTCAAACCCCAAATCTTCATAAAAGACACACTGGCTAGTTTACCAGTCCACATCTCATATGGTGTCTTTTCTACCGTTTTGGTTGGAACACGGTTAAGTGTAAATGCTGCTGTTAAGACAGCATGTCCCCAGAAAGAATTTGGAAGGTTTGCATGACTCATCATTGATCGAACCATGTCTAACAATGTTCGATTTCTTCTCTCAGAAACATCATTCCATTGTGGCGTTCCAGGAGGAGTGAGTTGGGATAGTATCTCACACTCTCGTAGATAGTCATCAAACTCTTGACTCAAGTATTCACCTCCTCGATCTGATCGAAGGATTTTAATACTCTTGCCAAGTTGGTTTTCTACTTCATTCTTGAATTCTTTGAACTTTTCAAAGGATTCCGATTTGTGTCTCATAAGATACACATATCCATATCTACTGAAATCATCAGTGAATGTGATGAAGTACTGAAAACCACCTCTGGCCAAGGTACTGATGGGTCCACATACATCGGTATGTATAAGGCCCAAAAGCTCAGTGGCCCTTTCACCCTTTTGAGTGAATGGTGCCTTAGTCATTTTTCCCAATAAACAAGATTCACATGTCTCATATGATTCATAATCAAATGAGTCCAATAATCCATCCTTATGGAGTTTTGAAATGTGCTTCTCATTTATATGGCCTAAACGACAATGTCAAAGGTAAGAAGGGTTCAATTCATTTGGTTTGAACCTCTTGGTATTAATGTTATAGATAGGCTTTTCGAGATCAAGTACATAAAGTCCATTAAACATAGGTGCACTACCATAAAACACATCATCATAATAAATGGAACAACATTTGTTCTTAATTATAAAACTAAAACCAAGTTCATCCAAACTGGAAATAGAAATGATGTTTTTGCTAATGGAAGGTACGAAATAACAGTTCTCTAACTGAATTACAAGCCCAGTGGGCAAAGTCAAATCATAAGATCCTACAGCTAATGCAGCAACTCTTGCTCCATTTCCAACTCGTTAGGTCGACTTCACCCTTCGTCAATGATCTTACTCTTATTTAGCACCTGTTTATTGTACAAATATGAGAAACCACATCTAGTATCTAATACCCATGATGCAGAAGTAGATAAATTGACTTCTATAACAAATATACATGAAGCAGAAGTCTCACTTCCTTTGTTCTTCTTGCATTCTTCCAGGTATTTTGCACAGTTCCTCTTCCAATGTCGGTCCCACCGCAATGGAAGCAGGTGCCTCTTTAGACACACCACCCTTAGGCTTCAAGGCTTTCGACTTGGGCTTTTCATTGCCCTTGCCCTTTGCCTTGTCTTTGCCCTTGGGCTTGCTGCCTTGCTTCTTTTTGCCCTTTCCACCTTGAACCATCAAGATGGCCTTGCCTTTGCCTTTATTTATATTCTGCTCAGTTGTTCTCAACATGCTCAGCAATTCAGGCAAGGTCTTATTAAAGTCATTCATGTTATAGTTCATGACGAACTGTCCATATGACTCAGGCAATGACTGTAAGATCAGGTCAGTGGCCAACTCTTTGGCCTAGAGGGAAGCCCAACCTTTCAAGGTTCTCAATGTATCCAATCATTTGGAGCACATGAGCACCCACAGGACTTCCTTCTGACATCTTGCAGCTGAAAAGGGCTTTGGAAGCTTCAAACCTCTCCTGCCTTGCTTGCCCTTGATAGAGTTGCTTGAGGTGTACGATCATATCGTACGCCTCCATGCTCTCATGATGTTTTGCAACTCAGGGGTCATGGTAGCAAGCATGAGACAACAAACATCTGAGGCATCATCCTGATGCTTCTTATAAGCATCCTTGTCAGCCCTAGAAGCAGTTGCAGCTGGTGCCTCCTCAGGAATAGGTCCTTCGAGGACATACAATTTCTTTTCATGCTTGAGGACAATCCTCAAGTTTCTGTACCAGTCCAGAAAATTCGTTCCAAACAACTTATCCTTCTCAAGGATAGATCGCAGTGACAGGTTAGTTGATGCGTGTGATGCCATAATAAACTACAGAAAGAAAATATGCAAAGTGAGTATCATGACATATATATAATATTTAATTAGGTCTTTAATTAAATATTTCTCCCACTATTTTATTCAAATCAATGACCCTCTACATTGATTCGTAAAATTTTCCTTTGGAATATTTATAGTAGGCCAAGATCCATATTTCATCTAGCTTTAAGTCAACTTTGGTTGATCGCTTAAAGTTTCGACTATTTAGGTAGGAAACTCTTTCCAATTGTATCTTATACAATTCTTGGATAGTTGGGTGAATAACATCTTATTCTAATTCATCTTATGAATTAAAGCCCAACTTTTCATTGCCTCTAAGCCTCTCAATCTTATTGAATCTCACTTAGTTAAGTCAAACCCAATGGTTGACAGTCGGACATTACTTGCTTGTCCTATCGCGCCTTACTGCTATAGATAAGAGTGCCTTGCTTTGGCAGACCCACACTACATCGATAACAGTCTTGACGAGTGCCAGGCATTGGAAGGCTATCATGACTTAATATTTTATAATAAGGGATTTTTATAAATAGATCTCACCATATAATGTTAAACCATTTAACATATAAAATTCATACATGTATCTCATACATATACATAAAACATGCAAATGCAACATACATGTAATAATAGAATAAAATAAATAAAGCATATGAGAACTTATATACATGCATCCCATGACATGATAAAAGAAATACTTTATATCATTTTAATCAATTACAAATTAAACACGCGCCCCGTATGAAATTTAATCACATATTAATAAAAGATCTTAAATTTTAATTAATCATATTAATTAAAAGATCTCAAATTTGAAATACAAATATACCATATATATAGGTGTTCCGTTTTAATCAATCTTATTAATTAAAAGGATTTCAAAATTTGAAATATAGATACTCCATATATATAGGTGTTCTGTTTTTAATTAATCCCATTAATTAAAATATTTCAAAATTTGAAATATAGATACTTCATGTATATAGGTGTTCTGTTTTTAATTAATCTCATTAATTAAAATATTTCAAAATTTGAATATATATATATATATAATGTATATAGTGGAGCTTACGTGAATGTATATATATAATCGTGAATGTATATAGGCGCAAGAAGTAAAAGGCAGAATCTCCACTAGCAGCGTTGAAGCAATCCAAGACACGTTCGATAGGCGCTTTTCATTCAAAAGCAAATATAGGCGCTGACCGTTACATTCACTCTCGGATTATAGGCGCTGTTGATATATTAGATCGTGACATGCAGCTGGCTCCATGGTTTAATGGTTTCAAGGATAACAGATTTTCGAAATATAAAATAACTATACTTTACAATCAAATTATCTGATATGGATACAAGATTTTGAAATTCAAGAATAGCCAATCTTGGACAAAATTTCAAAAAGAAATAAATTTGAGATAGCCATATGGATTCATAAATATTAATTCATCACAATGAGAATAATCATATGAATTTCAAAAATTCTAATTCATCATCAAGAATTAGAAATTTTTGAAATAATGATTGAACACATATGAATTCAACTCTTGAATCTATGTGTCTCACATCTTTTGGAAAATCAAGTTTATACAAGAGTGTTTCTTAAACCACATATATCAAAATCGAATTTTGACCGAAACACATCAATATATAAAATGAGTTACAGAGTTATCTCATAACACTATCAATAAAAACATGTTTTCATGAAACCTTATTGGCAAAGAAGAAAAACCATGTTATCACATAACATGTATATTTCGAGATTATCATATAATCAAAAGAACAAAACATATTCATATAAAAAAATCAAAACCATGTTTATCCCATAAACAAAAACAAAAACATAACAAAACCGTATTTATCATATAAATCACAGGTAATGTCATCAAACAGAAATACATTTTCACAAGTAGCTCTGATACCACTATTGGGAAATCATGCATATAGAAGCAGCGGAAACAAAAATTTTACATGCAATTCCCTCCCATAGACCCTTGTGAAATATCATAAATCATATTTGATTTACCTGTTGAAGCGTGGCAGCTACACGAAATGAGCTATGTCAATCCTTCCGACGCAGTAGCAGCGACGGCCTTTAGAAGTCCACACAGCAGCTGTGATCGTCACATGTCCACCTTGATGCTCCTCTAAGACTCTCTATGCTAGTAGTGAATTTCAGAGAAAACAAGGATTAGCTTTCTCTGAGTGAGAGAGTGTGAATTCAAAATTCTTGTGTATCAGGCTAGGCTCATATGTGTTGCTATTTATAGCCAACACTCCACTCTCATCTCATAGAAAACCTAAACCTAGTTTGTGTCTTATTGGGCTCATCTGATGTTAGCCCAATGCAATTAAATTAGTCACACTAATTTAATCTAATTAAGCATCAATTTAAAACTGCTTTAGTGTGTGACCCTATAGGTTCTCATAACGTTGGCAATATTATTAAATACTATTTAATAATATAAACAGTGAGCGGTATCTAGCAACACATCACTGTTACCCAAGTTATAAGAAAGTCAATGGTTTGACATAACCTTTACGTGATCGATGTTGTTGTACAATTCAATCCCTTTGTCCAAATATCTAGATTTAACACAAGCATGGAATTAGTCATCTTGTATCGTTAAATCATTAATTTCTTGATTACCGAGTAGACTGATAAAATTAAATGAGATTAATGTCACACATTAATTTATTTCAGCACGGCCATGCATTTACCCAGTCCTACTTATCAAGGGGCCCACAGATATATCTCTCGTAATGTGAGAGGGATAAATCCTATCTACGTTACTCACATCTGCATACATGATTCGCGATATATCCAATAATCGACTTTATAATTATCCTGTTACGGATAACGTTTGACGATATTAAAACATACAGTTTCTCATGTAGCGGACTGCAATAACTTCAAGTCGAAGGATCACATGTACCATCATCACTATGAGAATCATCTATGACATTCACGTTACGATCCATGTGATGTTCTCATGGCGGGTCAATCCAGTATACTACAATTATACCTATGTGTAGACTTGATATCACATATCCATAACCTGTGAGAAAAGGTTATCAGTCCATACACATACTAGCCTCAATGCATTACTGTTGTCCTTTTTGTTCAGTAATACTCCACTAGGGACATTTAAGAATAGATTCTCACTATTAGGTCATGTACCTAATATTTAATATTTAAATAATTCCATTCTAAGGACTTCATAATGTTCATTAAAATAAATAAACAATTAATGAATGAAATGTCTCATATATATATATAAATATATAAAATAAAATGTCATAACATCATAATAAAAACGCAATTATGATTGGCCCTCTAGGGCATACACCAACAGTTCCTTCCTATCCGCAATGGGTGGCAAACATCGTACCCGTGCCCAAAAAGGATGGAAAGGTCAGAATGTGTATCGATGATAGGGATCTGAACAAAGCTAGCCCGAAGGATAATTTTCCTCTGCCGCATATCGACGTCCTCGTCGACAACACTACAAGAAGTCACCGCTTCTCTTTCATGGATGGGTATTCTGGTTACAATCAAATCCTCATGGCAGAGGAGGATAAAGAAAAAACGTCTTTTATCACTCAATGAGGGGTGTTTTGCTATCGTGTCATGCCATTTGGATTAAAAAATGCCGGTGCAACTTACCAGCGGGCTATGGTGACTCTGTTCCATGATATGATTCATGAAGAGTTAGAGGTATATGTGGATGACAAGGTTGCAAAGTCACAAGAGGGAGAAAGTCATGTCGCGGTCCTTAGGAAATTGTTTGAACGACTCAGAATGTACAAGCTTCGTCTAAATCCGGCAAAATGCACTTTTGGGGCATCCACGGGAAAGTTGTTAGGATTCATCGTTAGTAGAAGAGGCATCGAAGTCGATCCGGACAAAGTTAAAGCTATCCAGGAGATGCCAGCCCCCTAGTCAGAAAAAGAAGTTTGAAGCTTTCTGGGTCGCCTAAACTACATTGCAAGGTTCATTTCCAACATGACGCACACCTGTGAGCCGATATTCAAGCTTTTGAGGAAGGACAATCCATTACACTGGAATGATAGGTGTCAAGAGGCCTTTGAGAAAATAAAAGACTATTTGACAAATCCACCACTCGTAGTTCCCCCAACACCGGGAAAACCCCTCATTCTATACTTAATGGTTTTACATGATTCCATGGGTGCGGTTCTAGGACAGCATGACGAGTCGGGAAGAAAAGAGCAAGCAGTGTATTATCTGAGCAAGAAGTTCAACGATTGCGAGTCCCGATATATGGCCATCGAGAAAACCTGTTGCGCACTGGTATGGACAACAAGAAGGTTGCGTTAATATATGTTATACTACACAACCTTGATAAGCTCGTGCATGGACCCTCTCAAATACATTTTTGAGAGCCCTCATATCTCGATGAGAATGTCCAAATGGCAAGTGGCATTGGTAGAATTTGATATAAAGTATGTAACTAGGAAAGCTGTAAAAGGCAGTGTCATTGCTGACCACCTTGCTGAAAACCCACTTGAAGAATATCAATCTATGGAATTTGATTTCCCGGATGAGAACCTTGTTGCTGTCATGGAAAAGGAGGATGAAGGCGAAGGGGAAGGTGATGTGATGTGGAGAATGTACTTCGATGGAACGGATAATACACATGGCAACGGGATTGGAGTAGTGTTAACCTCTCCAGACGGGAGGCAATTCCCCATCGCTATCAAGCTTGCTTTTGATTGCACCAACAACACTGCAGAGTACGAGGCTTGCATAGCGGGTTTGAAAGCTGCAATAGCTCTCGATGTGCAACATCTAGAGGTCTATGGAGATTCAGCACTCATCATTTGTCAAGTCAATGGAGAATGGAAAGTCAAAGAGCACCGGTTGTTATTATATTATCAATGTCTCACCGGTCTCAGAGAAAAGTTCGAAGCGATCAGTTTCCATTATTTGCCTCGCGAACAAAATCAGTTCGCAGATGCATTGGCTACATTAGCCGTTATGACTAAGCTTGACTTACAAATGGACATTCGACCTCTGCAAGTGCTGATCGAAAGGGAACCTGCATACTGCTCCAATGTCGAAGAAGACTCTGATGGCCAACCATGGTTTCATGATATTAAACTGTTCATTAAAAAAGGGGAATACCCGATGGAGGCAACTGAAAATGATAAGAAGACTCTCAGGCGGTTGTCGATGTCTTTCTTCCTCTCAGGAGATGTGTTGTACAAAAGAAACCACGATGGCATTCTGTTAAGGTGTGTTGATGCGGCAGAGGCCACCTTGATCATCTCAGAGGTACACGAAGGTATTTGTGGGACCCACACAAATGGACACACGCTTTCCAGACAAATTCTCATACATGGGTACTATTGGCTCACAATGGAAAAGGACATCATGGAGTTCGTGAGAAAATGTCACAAGTGCCAGATCTATTTCGATAAGATTCATTCCCCGTCAATGCCATTACACACCTTGTCGTCACCATGGCCATTCGCCATGTGGGGTATGGACGTCATAGGGCCAATCAATCCTAAAGCTTCAAATGGGCACAGGTTCATTCTAGTGGCAATTGATTACTTCACCAAGTGGGTCGAAGCAGCCTCTTATGCCAATGTGACAAGCAAAGTGGTGGTGAAGTTCTTAAGAAATAACATCATCTGTAGATATGGGTTACCAGAAAGACTTATCACAGACAACGCCACAAATTTCAATAATGCAAACATGAGGGGGTTCTGCGAGAAGTTCAAGGTCAAGCATCACAATTCATCTCCCTACCGCCCTAAGATGAACGGTGCGGTTGAGGCCGCAAACAAGAACATCAAGAAAATCTTGGGAAAAATGGTGGTCACTTACAATGACTGGAGCGACATGTTACCATACGCATTACACGCGTACCGCACATCAGTTAGGTCCTCGACTGGAGCAACACCTTACTCCATGGTGTATGGGATGGAGGCAGTGACACCTGTCAAAGTGGAGATTCCGTCACTGAGGGTCCTAATGGAGACTGATTTGGAGGAGACTGAATGGGTCAAGGCAAAATATGAACAATTGAATCTGATAGAAGAGAGACGAATGAATGCAATCTGTCATGGACAGTTGTATCAGAAAAGGATAGCTCGAGCGTATAACAAAAATGTGCGCCCCCGAGTGTTCCAACCCGGTGATCTCGTCTTGAAAAGAATACTCCCGAATCAAGAAGATAACAGAGGAAAATGGGCACCCACACATGACGGGCCCTACATCGTAAAAGATGTCTTCTCGGGAGGAGCCTTGATCCTAACAGATATGGAAGGGCAAGTACTTCCGAAACCAGTCAATTCGAACGTCGTGAAAAAGTACTTTGCTTAAAAAAAAATTAAAAAAAATCCGCTAGGTTGAAAACCTGAAAGGGCGACCTAGGCAAAAATTAGGAACAAAAGAAAGCTCGCTAGAGTGAAAACCCGAGAGGGCGGTCTAGGCTAAAGTTAGGGCAAGATACTTCACGAATAGGTTGAAAACTCGAAAGAGCGACCTATCATTCCCTGACAGCGGAACTGGGGCAATTTGAGTGAAGCAGATATTGTTGGCACACAATGAAGAGTCGTGATCTGGAAACAGAAAGTCCAATGTAACCTTTAGTCAATAAATGGGAGTTCGCATGTTGTTCGTTCTCTAAATTGTACCTGTAGCCATACACATTTCAATCTATAATAGAACCAGTTTCACTTCTTTTCTTTCTTCTCTCTTTCTCTTCTTACACTATTGCATGCATGTGTAATCATAATATTGTTTTCAAACGCGGCTAAAAGAGTAATTGCTAACAAAGTTTAAATGACGGTAAGTCAAACAAAGGGTCAAGATTCAAAAGGGGGTACCAACTAACACAACTAAAATGCTGACGAAGTCAAGGAATGAGAAAACCATGGAAGAAGACAACCACCACAGAAGAACTGGGTCCATAGTCAAAGTAACTGGCAAACTCATCACTCCAAGCCACCGCAACAATGCTTGACTAGGGTCAGACCGAAGTTTTCTTAAAGGAACGACGTGACGGACATCCTAAACTGGGGCAATTTGAGATAGGGTTTGAGATATCGCATAGATCACTTAAACAACGGGGAAAATCTGTCTCCTGATGAAAAATCATTTTACACGTTTTCTATTTCATAATCATGCATCGCATGCATCTCATCATACCTAGACACCTTTTTTCTCAACAAGTGGACAACTTTCAATTCCTCAGTGTCAAACTTTAAACTCCCATGCCTCGATTTAAATTTCTGCCTTGATTTAAAACTTCTGCCCTGATTTAAAATTCTTGCCTCGATTTAAATTCCTGCCTCGATTTAAATTTCTGCCTCGATTTAATTTCTGCCTCGATTTAATTTCTTGCCTCGATTTAAAATTTCTTGCCTCGATTTAAAATTTCTGCCTCGATTTAATTTCTTGCCTCGATTTATAATTTCTTGCCTCGATTTAAAATTCCTGCCTCGATTTAAAATTCTTGCCTCGATTTAAATTCTTGCCTCGATTTAAATTTCTGCCTCAATTTACATTTCTTGCCTCGATTTAAAATTCTTGACTCGATTTAAAATTCCTGCCTCGATTTAATTTCTTGCCTCGATTTAAAATTCCTGCCTCGATTTAAATTTCTGCCTCGATTTACATTTCTTCCCTCGATTTAAAATTCTTGCCTCGATTTAAAATTCTTGCCTCGATTTAAATTCTTGCCTCGATTTAAAATTCCTGCCTCGATTTAAAATTCCTGCCTCGATTTAAAATTCTTGCCTCGATTTAAATTCTTGCCTCGATTTACATTTCTGCCTCAATTTACATTTCTTACCTCGATTTAAAATTCTTGAGTCGATTTAAAATTCCTGCCTCGATTTAATTTCTTGCCTCGATTTAAAATTCCTGCCTCGATTTAAATTTCTGCCTCGATTTACATTTCTTCCCTCGATTTAAAATTCTTGCCTCGATTTAAAATTCTTGCCTCGATTTAAATTCCTGCCTCGATTTACATTTCTTGCCTGATTTAAAATTCTTGCCTCGATGTAATCTCTTGGCTCAATTTAAAATTTCTGACTCGATTTAAATTTCTGCCTCGATTTACATTTCTTGCCTCGATTTACATTTCTTCCCTCGATTTACATTTCTGCGACATTACAAGAAGGTCCCTAAATTCGTGGACACCATTCGTAGTCTTGACGCTCAACAACGACCAATTCAATGGAGTCTCAAGAGCAAAGAAAAGACATTTTGTCAATAAGCAAGCAAAAAAAAAAGAATAATAATAAATAAAAAAAGATTTGATTTTGACTTCAACCAAACTATCCAAATGAACATGCATGCTCTTCTCACCTCATCACCTTCCAATTCCTCTTAAACATCATATTCTTTACCGTCCTCGAAACCACCCCTTCTTTATCCTTTCACACAAACACACCCTATGCAGATGATTTTTGAGAACCCAGGTATCGATCTTTGTACTATGATGAACTTTAAAAATCATGGTCTTCATGCAAATCCAAAGATATGCAACTGACCTGGCAATGGATTCAACACAACGATAGATGAGCAAACAACTAATCACCAAGGAAAATTTTCAAACAGCCCGACTTAATCTTTGATGAGGGCAATTCATTAATTTTTGGTGAAATAGTTGCGACATCCAAATGAAAGCAAGACGAACCTCGATTTGACAATAATCATTTGACCTCAAAATGTTTTTATTGCATCGACTAAAAGCGTTGAAGCAAGGAGGACCTCACATTGAATGAGCCAACAAAGCTGGCATGTGAAAAAATAAAAAATATAAAAAGCTCGCTAGACCCAAAAATTCAAGAAACGGTCTAAGCAAAAATTAGAGCAAGCAAAAAGGGCTCGCTAGACAAAAAACTAAGATTAGCAGTCTAGGCAAAAGTTAGAGCCATAAAAAGCAAGCTGGATTGAAAACCTAGAAGGGCGGTCCAGCAGAGGATTTCAAACGATGTCAAACTGGGGCAAATTGAGGTTCGACGACAGGAGAAAAGTCATCATAGAAGATCAAGAATCAACAATCCAAGGGCAGTACATAGACATAAGAAGTATACTCTAATCATCACAATGAAGAGATTGATAAATGGGTACTCAAAATAACATCTGCGTCACACATCCCTCATGACAAAATCTAATTCTTATCCTCCTGCATTCTTCTTCTCTCATCCATTTCTAAATCCAAGCCCTTTATTTTACCATCTTCCATCACACATCATTCATAAAAAACCCTAACTCTCATTCTCCTAAACTCATCTTCTCTTATACATTTCTAAATCCAAACCCTTCATCATACCATTTGTTTCGCACCTCTCATTATCTTTCATCACACATCCCTCATAACAAACCATAACTCCCAGATTCTTCTTCTCTCACACATTTCTAAATCCAAACCCTTCATTCTCTCACTTGTTTCACACCTCCCAATATCTTCCATCACTAAACAACTCATCACTTCTTGAGCATGCATAATCATCAACTACATCAAGTCAAAATCAGATGTAGAAGCTCCTAGATCGAAAACCCAAAAGGGCGGTCTACAAAAAAATTAGAGCAAAAAAAACAAAAATAAACAAACAAAAACTCGCTAGATCGAAAACCCAAAAGGGCGGTCTAGGCAAAATTTAGAGCAAAAAAAAAAAAAAAAAGCTCGCTAGATCGAAAACCTGAAAAGGCGATCTAAGCAAAAATTAGAGCGAAAAATACCAAAAGATGCTTGCTTATCACATACCACAAATGTCTATCTCAGAGAGACAAAAGATTCCGGGGAAAAGTCAAGACTACGAAAGGGAGACAGAAACAGAGACATACCAAATGAAAGAAGGTCACTTGCTAGGAAAATCAAAGGGATCGGGATTTCAACACAAAATGTCTTGGGTCAATGAAGAAAAAAATCTAAATGAACAATGATTAAAGACCACAAAGTGGGTTTTTTAGAATTATAGCATATCATGAGCGCATCTACATTACACACTTCATGCATTCACCATTCATTAAAGTGAGGCAAAAGTATTTTGTCTCTAGCATCTGCATATTTAATTTACATTACACAACTCATTCATGCATCCATATTACACACATCATTCATCAATCTAGGACAAATCTGTCTTGTCTCTAGCACATGCATATCACCTCCACCGTACACACAATCTATTCACGCGTCCATATCACATCATTCATTAAACTAAGGCAAAATTTGTCTTGCCTTTAATTACCACATACATCATTCATATATACTGGGGCAATTTTTGTCGTGTCTCTAGTATCAATGCACATTACATCCACATTATGTACATCATGCATCAATTCATTCATTTGTCTTGCCTCTAACATCAAGACATCATACATTCACATTCCACGTTCCACACATCATTCATCAAGTCATTCATTAAATCAGGGACATCAACCCATACGACATCATGCACCAAATCATTCAATTAGGGACATCACATATTGCAACAACATTACATACATCAATTCATTCATTAACTTAGTGCATATCGCATCCATATTACATACATCATGCATCATCCATTCATTGAATTGGTATATATTACATCAACATTACACATATCATACATATACTGAGGCAAAATTTGTCTTGTCTCTAATGCATACATCATTCATATATACTGGGGCAAAATTTGTCGTGTCTCTAGTATCAATGCACATTACACCCACGTTGCACACATCATGCATTCATCAAAACTGGGGCAATTGAGATGTGATTTACACTAGGGGAAATCTACCTTAGTTAAAATAATCTCATACCCTTTAATCATGCATTACAAGCATCTCTTCTAGATCATCTGCATAGCTTGAGACCAAGATAATTTGTTAGCATTATCACATTTAGCACACACCACATGCAACATCCTCATAAAATATCAGCAAAGAGCATTCAATTTCTCAGCATCAACTTTACATTTCTCAGCATCAACTACACATTTCTTGCATCAACTTTACTTTTCCTGCCTCGATTTAAAATTCCTGCCTCGATTTACATTTCCTGCCTCGATTTAAATTTCCTGCATCGATTTAAAATTCCTGCCTCGATTTACATTTCCTGCCTCGATTTATATTTTCCGCCTCAATTTACATTTCCTACCTCGATTTAAAATTCCTGCCTCGATTTACATTTCCTACCTCGATTTAAAATTCCTGCCTCGATTTAAAATTCCTGCCTCGATTTAAAATACCTGCCTCGATTTAAAATACCTGTCTCGATTTAAAATTCATGCCTCGATTTAAAATTCATGCCTCGATTTTAAAATTCCTGCCTCGATTTACATTTCCTGCCTCGATTTATATTTACTGCCTCGATTTAAAATTCTTGCCTCGATTTACATTTCCGCCTCGATTTACATTTCCTGCCTCGATTAACATTTCCTGTCTCGATTTACATTTCTGCCTCGATTTACATTTCTGCCTCGATTTACATTTCCTCCTCGATTTACATTTCTTGCCTCGATTTACAATTCCTGCCTCGATTTAAATTTCTTGCCTCGATTTACATTTTCTGCCTCGATTTACATTTTCTACCTCGATTTACAATTCCTGCATCGATTTATATTTCTGCCTCGATTTACATTTCCTGTCTCGATTTACAATTCCTGCCTCGATTTACAATTCCTGCCTCGATTTACATTTCCTGCCTCGATTTAAATTTCCTGCCTCGATTTAAATTTCTTGCCTCGATTTACATTTTCTGCCTCGATTTACATTTCCTGTCTCGATTTTATTTTCAGCATCAACCACAAGTTTCACACACACACACATCACATGCATCTAGGTTCATCAGCTTTCATCATCCCTTCCGAACAAAATACGTGTTCTTATCTTTACTTGTCCCTAACTAATTCAAAAATCACAACTTTTGCACATTAGTAAGGAACAAGTAAAGAGAGGCAAATGTAAACACCGTATTTTGTCCGGACATTTATTTAAAAATAGAAAAATGAAAAAATATAAAAAAAATAAAATCATGATCATCATCTCATAAAATCATTATATAATCACAATCAAATCTTGCATAATCTCATTGCATCAAACATAATCACAATTAGCATCAAATAAAATCAATTAGCATCAATCATCATCAATAATAATCCATCACTCTTGATTTCTAATACACCCTAAACATTTGTATAAAACACACCATAACATAAGCATAGTCGTCTGCCACTACTACAACAACAAGGAACAGCAAGCAGCAGCCTCAAGGACCACCACCAGAGGTAGGAACAACAAAGAACACGTAGGAGGGAAAAAAGGTGGCAGCAAAGCAGCACCATGTTATCAGCCACCCTCACCGCCTTTCCCTGTCAGCCGCCACCCTCCGCACGCACCTCATCCAACAGCAACAACCACCACCAGCACAGCAGCAACAAACCACCACAGGAGCAGCAAGCAGCAGCCACGGACAGCAGCAGTACCTGCGGCGGGGCAGAACAACAACTTCTGCAGCTTCTCGGCGATAGCACCAGTCACGGCGGCAGCAAGCTCCATCGCCATTTCCCGCCTTCAGACCTCGTCAGCGGCGGCGCCCCACGAAGCCTGCGGCAGCTCGCGTGCTGCGCGCTCCGCTCGCGCCGCGACAGCAGACCCGCGGCCACCGCAACAGAGGCGTCCCTCGCACTCGATTCTCGCTGCTGCCGTCGTATCGCACAACACCATCGCGCCACCTACCACGCACGTCGTCGCGACCGCTCGCACACCGAGCCTTCCTGCCGCCGGCGCTGCTGCCCGTTCTTCTCTTCCCCGCGCGACTCTCTCTCTCTCTCCGTTCTCCTCCTGCCGCCGCTGTGCTAAGCTCCCACTCTACCCTTCTTTCCCTGTACGGGAATTAGGGTGAGTGAGGGGTATTGTTTCTTTTTTCTTTGTTTTTATTATTATTATTATTATTATTATTATTATTAGTATTATTCTTATTTTTAAATAAACAAAATCCTTTTTATTTTATTATGATTTAAGATCTCGTTGTGTGATTTAAGCATCTCCGATGATCACCATTTGTGGGGTACTTGTGCGAGTCATATCGTCATGTACTCTAAAAATATCATTTTCTTAAATAAACAAATCTTTTTTATAAAATTCAATTCCTTTTTGGTCAAAATCAAAATCTCTTAATTTCCTTTTTACTATTCATGATCTCGTTGTATGATTTAAACATCCTCGAGGATCGCAATTTGTGGGGTACTTGTGTGAATCATATCGTCCTGTATCCCGAAAATTTTTTTTTCTTAAAAGTAAATCATTTCCCTTTTTTTAAACAATTCTTTTTCTTTCAATTAAAATTAAAGCAAAATTCAAAAAAATCTTATTTCTTTACAATTTATTATTTCGTTGTATGAGATAATCATCCTCGAAATAATAAACTGTAGGGTACTTGTACGAATCACATCGTCCTGTACCCTAAAAATTTCTTTTTCATAAATAATAAATTATTTCCTTTTAAAACAAAATTCAAATCATCCTCTTTCAAATTAAAATCAAAATAATATTCATAAAATCATTTTATTTCGTTGTATGAGATAATCATCCTCGGAATCTCAAATTATAGGATACTTGTGCGACTCTAACTCGTCCTGGATCCCACATTTTCTAAAACATTCAACACACAAACATTTTCTACAAGAACGACGTGGGTTTGAGTTCCTCATTGCACTGGAGGATACGTCGGCGCAGGCTACAACCTGTCAACCCAAAATTAATTTTTAAATCATTTTGTTCCTTTTTATATATATATATATATATTTTATGTGCTCATTTTAATATTTTAAGGGGAAATTAAATGTTATTAAATTATAAATATATGCTTGCATAATTTGCTCTAGGGTAACCGTATTTATACGGATGTATTAGGGGTGCAGTGGGATTAAGTTCTCACCCTTCCCTAATCATAATTCGACTCCCGAACCTAATCTCTAAAAAGACCAGTTTTCACAAAATAAAGGTTTTCCAATTTTTCCATAATTAAAATTGGTGGCGACTCCATTTTTCTCCATTTCTAGTCACGACACCCCTCGGGGACGTTGTGACAATAACAGAGGGGGAATATGCATTTAAAGGCTCATGGCTCAAAAGAAAAATAGTATTTGGAAAAACCAACACCTTGATCATTAAGTAAGTGAGAATACCCGACTTAAATGATTATAGGATGAAAGGTTGAAATACCAGGAAGCGGAAATTATCCGACATCAGAGCACGAGTAACCGTCAAGTAATTGCAGTTACTCAACCTCACAGTTTCAGAGAAGAAACAGTGTAAAGGAAGAAGGTTACCCGACGTTAATAAACTCGGAACCCAGTAAGAGATTCAACATATTGATTTGAAAAGTACCCGAAAGAATGAGGAATATCCAACATCATTAAATTTCAAAAGCCCTCCTAAGGAAGGACGGAGCTCAGCCAACGTAGAAAAGAGAAATCATCAAAGGCTAGAACGACCGATGTTTTAACTCGAAATTCTGCCTCGCCTTTCAAAGGCACTTCCACAACTAAAACCACCTCATCACCATCTTGAATAATCTCCAAAAACCCACGACGAACTGGCGAGTGGATGATCAAATGGAGTGACAAATGTGGTAGGTGGAATCAAAACATAAAGGAGGAACAAACTTATAACTCGGAACTGAGTACTGACTCAGAACCGAGTTGGGAGCAATGTTCACAACCCGAAATATGGCCCATTAAGGCCCAACAATGACTGAATGGATGAAACCCAAATCTTGAGGCCCAGACCAAGAGATGAGACCAACCCTATGAGGATAAGGTCTAATTAAGCACTAAGCCAATGAGAGAGTGGTTACACATTCAAAGGAAAGTGGGTTAGTGGGAAAGAGTCAAGATGATCTCATAAACCACCCACTCTCATCCTAAAATCACTCCTAAAGCTGTTACGCTAATGGCTATATAAAGGGGGTCATTCCACTGCTCAGGTAAGCAATTCAGCTAAGTTCCCATGTTAGACTCGAACTGACTTAAGCTTCGGAGTCCTTGCAGGGAGACTCCTCCCTCATGCTGGGAGGGGAGCACGGAGCGAAGGAGTCCACGGAGAGGATCGGTGGCGCGTGGAGTTCAGAGACCGGCGACAGTTCATACCGGAGCAAAGGTACGGAACAAAAATATACTAAATTTCATTTAAAAATATAAATATTTAAAATGTAATTAAATAATAACGAATTAACTAATAATATTGTAATCTAAGTTAATGTATTATATAAATTACAATGCTTATAAACAGGGAAATATTAAATTATATTTTTTGGGCTATAGCTTCTTATATACTAATTTTTCTTTAAAAATTATTTTGTGAACTTAATTTTTGTCTAATTAATTGATTATATTTGACTTTAATTTTATCACTAATCATGATTTCTAATTTATAATTAAATTATATATAAATATAGTGAGTTGTAATTGAACTTTTTCAAAATTGTATCAAAATATATTCTCACATATATATACTGAAATCAAAATGTATTCTCTGATATATATTCTTATCATATATTTCTCATTCAAATCAATTTTAATCAAATAAATTTAAAAACTCATCATACAGTTTTGAGATTCAAGATTAAGATAATCAGACTCCTAATTTAAGACAAAATCAATATTCTTTGCTAGATATGCCGTGGACATTTTTACTATGGTCATTGATGATTGATAATAATAAATAGAATAATTGATTGATGGTGAAGGATTTGTTGGAGCCCCCATAGTTTGGCTCCAACATAGACCCCCCTAAAATACATATAATTTTTCTATAAGTGAGAGTAAGTGATAAATTTTAATTTTTTGCAAAAACATACATTATTAAAAGTATTTTGCAAACACACCCTTCTTTCTTTATTTATTTTTTTAAAAAAATAACTTTCACTAAATATTACAAAAACATCTTTACAATCTCCACTCAACCCTAACCCACACTTCCCCTTTCCCTGAGCTCTCAATCAAACATCCTTACACGGCTGCCCTACTCACCCTCACCCCACCCATCCCTCACTGACGCAACTCAGGCCAAAAATCGGCTGCTCCACCTCAGGCCAACACAGACTTCTCCACCGTGTCACTGTTTGCCTTCGTCTCGAGTCCTCCATGCTCCATGATAACGTGGTTTTTGTCAATATTTTATGCCCTTAATTTGGATGATTGTATGCATTTATTTGCTCTATTTTAGCCTTTTATTGTATTTAATACAATTTGGAATTAATTGGGACTTAATGAAAATAAAGGCTAAAATAATAAGTTTTATGATGTTTTTGCAATTCAAGGATGACATTTGCACTTGATCTTGGGTATTTTGTATATTTGGTGCAGGTCATAGGAATTATTGGAGCAGTAGACATCAGGAATTGAGCAAGAAGCGGAGCGGTGGAATTCAGGACTGGCATCGAGTGCCCCAGCGCCCGAACTCTACTAGAATCCATCACGTGCACAGCACTGGCGCCCTAGCGAGCTATACGCGACCCAGCGCCGCGCCGCAATTCTGTTACAGCAGAGACCTATCTGCAAGGCCGAGTTGGGGGCCCAATTAGCTAGGGTTTTGAGGCTGCTCTCTCTATTTAAAGAAGGCTAATGCATCAGAAAACACATCACTCACCTACCACCACTTTTACATCTTTTAATTTCATACTCTTTTCTTTTCCTAGTTTCTTACTTTCAACCCTAGGCTTTTTAGTTAGAGTTTGTTTTCTCCATTAGGATTTCATCTTCTTTCCTAGTCTAGCTGTAACTTCCTCCACTGTATTTCCAACGTTATTCGTCAAGCCCTTTGGGTTTTGTAAGTTACTTATTTTAATTAATTCAGTTATTCGTTTTTTCCACCTTTCCAATTTGCATTTATTTTCTTTACTTTACTCTTTATTGTTCAAGTTGTTTAATTTCTTCATTCCATCTTTGTTTTAATTCCAATTTATTTTCTGCCCTTTTATTTCCTCCATGAGTAACTAAGTCTCTTGGTGGTTTATGAGGGTGTGAACATCATTGGGGTAAATTGAGGCTTTGTTCTTAATCTTGCATAACTTTTCATTATCAAAACCATGGCATATAATTTGAGATCTTAAATTGTGTGTTTAACCCTTTCATTGACATGTGTTTATGTGTTAATTTATTTTTTGATGCATGACATATCAGGAATTGGTAATGATTAATTAATTAGCTGATTAGTCTCTTTAATTAGATTAATGTGATTGACTTTTAAGATTGTTGAAAACGAAACTAAATGTGAGATCTCACTAATTAATCTTGTTCTAGGCAATCAACTCTTAGAATCACAACAATAGGGTTAGATTTAACTCTGGCGTAATTAATCAACTCATGCATTCTTTTGTAGCCAATGATAAATGCCCTGATGAATGTTCTACCTCATAAATCACTGCTTTTATTATTCCAATTTATTTCTTTTGCATCCAAACAAAAAACCCCAACTTGTGACAACCCTCATACAACTAGTCTTGCATATTACTCTCTTAGTCATTCCTTGTGAGAGACGACCCTGGTTTCCACTAAACTATATTAGGGGAACTTGGTTTTATAAATAATTAAATTTATGGGAGTTGCGACGCTCACCCATCACTCCACCTCTGTCTTGCGTCCAAAATCGCAATAACAATCGCAACACCTCTGGTTCCTAGTAGTGCCACTTGCGTCACCGCCAATTGGAGCTTCTCCTTCATCAAGGTAAAATGCTCCTCTATCTAGTTCCTGTGTTTTTTTTTTATTATTTCAATGTTTAAAGAGGTTGAATGTTAATACCAAAAAGAATGGTGATTGAAACAGTAGCAAACAAGTGTTATTGAACTAGGATGGAAATGGGTCTATAGATTTTCGATGAATGACCATAGTATGGTTTCTCAAAATCTGCTGAGTCTATTTAATAGACTGATCTCTACATATATATACCAAGCATTTCTCCTATTTTTACATTACATTACATTGGATTCATACATGCCGGATTTATCATTCTTTGTTTCCCAGAATTAGGGATAATGATGCCAGAAAAATAGAGATATTACTTTAAATCTCATGTTCTGTGTTGTACTAGTTAAGTTGTTTCATACATGTTAGATTTATCATTCTTAGAGATAGAGAGTCAATTAAGAGCGTTGGAGCAAGGATTCTTAAGAATTATTAAGAATAGATTGATTGTATATATACATAAAGCAAAGGATTTTTAATAATTTGTATTCTAGATAAAACTTATGTGTTTATTCTATATTGCAGGAAAAGCACAAGCACTGTTCGAAGCCATGCACACAACAATCTCACCTATTTGCTCCACCTCGAACGATGGTGTGATTGGCAGCGATGAGAATGAGGTTGGTTACACAATTTTTTATTTTAAAGTTATGCAATTAAATAGTTTAAAGTGATGCAGTTTTTTACACAATTGTTAATTGTTGTTGATGGATTTAGTGATGGTGGCTTATATATTATTAATTCATGGTTTCATGAAATTGTGTACAAAGTTAAAACAGTTGAGGAGTAGAGGGTTTCATGGTTTCTAATCTGTTTTCGATGTTGCTTTCTCATAATAAATGGAAATTAATAAGTTTTTGATTCACTTTTTATCACTGTTTGTGAATTTAGGACATTTATGTTTGTTAAAATTTGGTTTATCTAGAACAAATCAAAGTTAGTCTTAGATGTGAAATCACTTTGGTTTCCTTTGAACAATAGTTGCCACAATTGTTTACTTAGAATTATCAGGTTCAAGAATTAATCATTGTTTAATGCTTCCAGTGGAACATTTTACTAGTGTATATGATGCAACCAATGACTAATTAAATTTAAGATGCTAGCTTACCAACCTGACCTGCACCAAAAATTACTGACAGTAATACTAATTCAAAGAGCAGCCCTGAATGTTGTATTATATTATTTATAGAATTAGCATTTGGGGATTTATAATTTGAATTATGCTTTTCTTTGCTAAGCTCATATCTGATGTCAATTACTTTTTAAAGAAAAAGTTGATTTATTATAAACTTTAATATATTGACCAGCTTAATCAATAAAAGTATGATATATTTTTTGTTGAATGATCTCTACCAGTCTTAATTTCCAGTTTGACCAAACTGATCTTGACCCTAAGGGCATGTTTAGTTTCTATATATGTTTTCTATTTTCATTTCATGAATTTGGCAAAGGATATAGTGAAAATAGAAAATAAAAAAACAATACACAAGATTCTTTATTTTTACTATTTCTTTCAAATAAATGTTGAAGAATAAGACACAAAATGACAAACAAGGAAGTAAACAATTATTTCATGGTTTCATGGTGGCTTATATATTATGGTTTCATGGTTTCATCATGATCAATAGAATTTAATTTATGTCACGACCCAACTCGGATCCATGATCGGCACATGGGACACCGAGTCCCATGTCAGCCTTAACCTGTTTTCCACACAACAATCCAGCTAAACAACAACATCCACAGCTACTTTAATAACACACATCACGTATAGACCATACATATAATAGGGTTCTCAAGTATCACCCCTATACTCATAACCTATACAATCCAAACATAACATCCTACTTAACTCGGAATCAGCATAATACAACAAGTCTTAATTAGACTACATCAAATACACATAACATAGACAATCCTGTTTGTAAACGTATGGAGCAGACTTGATGGCTGTGTCGTGTCAACCATAAATTTAATTATTTTTAAACCAAGTTCCCCTAATATAGTTTAGTGGAAACCAGGGTCGTCTCTCACAAGGAATGGCTAAGAGAGTAATGCACAAGACTAGTTGTATGATGGATTTGTCACAATTGGGGGGTTTTTGTATGCAAGGGAATTAAATTGGAATAAATTTAAAATAATAAAAACAACGGTTTATGGGGGTGGAACATTCATTATGGTGTTATCATTGGCTACAAAAGAATGCATGAGTTGATTAATTACGCCGGAGTTAGATCTAACTCCTTTGTTGTGATTCTAATGATCAATCGCCTAGAATGGGATTAATTAGTGAGATCTCACCTTTAGTTCCACTTTCAACAATTATTAAAACCAATCACATTAATCTAATTAAAGAGACTAATCAGCCAATTAATTACTCATTACCAATTCCTAGTATGTCATGCATCAATTAATCAATTAACACATAAACATATGCCAATGGGTTAGCCAACTCAATCGAGTAAGCCAAGACAAAGGATTAAACACACAATTTAAGATCTCGAACTATATGCCAAGGATTGATAATGAAAACTTATGCAAGATTAAGAACAAAGCCTCAATTTACCCCAATGATGTTCACACCCTCACAAACCACCAAGAACTTAGCTACTCATGGCAAGAAATTAAAAGGCAAGAAATAAATTGGAATAAAGAAAGCAATTAATAATAAAGAACAAAGTAAGAAATTAAATGCAAGTTGGAAAGAGTTGAAGAACGAATAACTGAATTAATGATAAAAGAGTACTTACAAAACCCAAAAGGGCTGGACGAATAACGTTTGAAATGTAAAAGACGGAGCTAAAGCTAAAGTAGGAAAGATGGAAATCCTAATGGGAAGCAAAAATAACTCTAACTAGGAAAAGAAAATATGTAAAAGTGGAGGTGTTGAGAGGTGTTGTTTCTGATGCATTAGCTCTCTTTAAATAAGATGAGCAACCTCCAAACCCTAGTCAATTTGGGCCCCCAACTCGTGCAGATAGGGTTTCTGCTGTGACAGAGTTGCGGCGCGGCGCTGGGGCTCGTATAGCTCGCTATAGCGCCAGCGCTGTGCACGTGACGAGTTTAAGTGAGCCACGCGCGCTGGGGCACGCGATGGGCGCTGGAGCGCTCGATGTCTGTTATGAATTCCACTGCTCCGTTTCTTGCTCAGTTCCTGATGTCTACAGCTCCAATAATACCTGTGACCTGCACTAAAAATACAAAATATCCAAGATCAAGTGCAAAGGTCATCCTTGAATTGTAAAAACATCATAAAACTTGTTATTTTAGCCTTTATTTCTATTAAGCTCATATTAATTCCAAGTTGTATTAAATACAATTAAAAGGCCAAATTAGAGCAAAGAATTGTATACAATCATCCAAATTAAGGGTATAAAATACTGGTAAAAACCACGTTATAAAGACTACATAGACAACAGACAATAACACAACGCCTCTACCCATTGAGGCTCACCAAAGCTAAGAGCTCGGAGGTACGGACGAGCCCATCCCTTGCTTTGCACCTGTGTCTGAAGATGTTATGTATGAATAGGTGAGTCATACGCTCAGTGAATAACAGATTAAATATAATTTATGATACAACAACCAACAAATACCTACGAGTATCTACAATACACGATCATAATATCCTAATAACTTATACGTCAAACTCGTCTCACGTTCCCTCTTTAGTTAAATGTGTTTTACTTATGGATCCCGAGAGCCCCGCCCCTCCTCAGATCCTTATTTATGTCCCGGGAGCCCAGCCCCTCCTCGGACTTATACTTTAAGGAACCCCGGGAGCCCCGCCCCACCTCAGGTTCTTAATCTTCGACCCCAAGAGCCCTGCCCCTCCTCAGGTCGTGTCACCAATCTTTACTTACTTTCGAATTTTGTTCTCCCGCCTAGTACCTATCTCACATAAATGCATTCCCGTTCATACTCCTATCGGCGTCGTATCATAACACAACAACATCAAATCATCATCCTATCGTCATCACACCCTTTACATGCCATTAACGCATCATCGTTTCATCATCATCATTTCATTGATACAACGACATCAAATCATCCTCATGTCATAATCATATTATTATCATATCATTATTATATTATTACATAAAACAAAGTAATTTCTAGATTCCCACACATCCAATCTCATCCAATACCAAATTATCATCATAAACACTCAAGTGTCAAGTTTTCGGGTAGTGGTGAACGAGGGGAAATGGAGGTATAACTTAAACACATGAAAACAATGAATTAAAATCATAAAAATGAGGTTTTTACACTGTGTAATCGATTACAGACTTACTGTAATCGATTACAGCCTTTAAAATATGATTTTTGTGAATTTTTACACTGTGTAATCGATTACGTAATCGATTACGTAATCTATTATGTAATCGACTACGTAATCGATTATGCAATATCAATCATATATCAACCAATCTCAGTCCCTATCAACTATCATAGCAAGAAATTCACCATAACATTCAAAATCAAGCATAAACCATAAATAACCCATTACTCACAAAATACTCCAATGGAGTCCATGGCTCAATCCCGGAGCTAGGATGAGTTGCCCAGAGCTTCTCTAGTTGAATGAGACCCTAGAGAACACATTACAACCCTCAGATCCATTCCAAATTCAAAAATCCCAACCTTCCCAAACCAAACCCTAACCCCTAAATCCAAAAATAGAAAGAAATAGACATCCATGGAGCAAAAGAAATACTCTACACTTACCCACAATGTACTAGATGAGAAATGATAACTTGAATCTTGAAGATTGGTGGAGATTTCTTAGAGAGAGAGAGAGAGAGGTGTAGAGAGAAGAAGAAGAAAAGAAAATGAAGAGGGGGTGAGGGTGAGTGCACGGAGAGAAGAAGAAAAAGGGAAGGGAAAGGAAAAAGAAAGGGGGAGGTGGGGCCCACATGGCTTAATCTCCCCGGGTTGTATCGTGATCTCTTACTCATCATACTCAGATTTACTCAAGGGTATTACATTCTTCCCCCCTTAAAGAATTCGGTCCCCGAATTCAAACACACAAAGGGAAGGAAGGATGATCTGAGTCATAAAAGAGGTGAGGATATCTAGCCCTCATGGCTTCCTCTAGTTCCCACGTAGCCTCCTAACCTGAGTGGTTTCACCAAACCACATTCACTCTTAACAACTTCCTATAGAGCAGAGCTTCCGTACCTTGTCGATCACCAATCAACATCGGTTCCTACTCACATGCTTGTATTAAACCCAGGGTAACACTTGACGTTCTAGAACACGAGATTGGTCGGATACGTACTTCCTCAACATCGACAAGTGGCATACCATATGTGTTGGAAAATATCCAGACAAGGGTGCTGACTGATAAGTCATAGCACTAGCTCATTCCAGAATCTCAAAGGTCCAATACATGGAGGACAAAACTTCCATCTCGTCACAGTCTTTACTTTCACGACTCAGAGGGACACACGACCCTCTAAAGGGAACCTCAAGGTTCATCTCTTGTCGTTATCATCTACCTTCGGCTTCCACTAAGTCTAAATCCAAAATCTCTACCTCGCCACTCTCGAATCATTCCACACAGATTCCGCAATACCTTTTCATCTTATCAAGCCTCAAGAAGGAGTCATGCCAACACTTGACCTACTTACTAATATAATAAGACCAGCCCAAAGATACATGTGATCCTCATCTTCTACAAAATCATGTCCAACATTCCGGGGCATGCCTTCCAGAATTTGGAATGCCCTCACCTCTTGAGGTGAAAACATCGCTAAGATCGAGGCGGTTCCCTCACGCCTCCCGACTTACTTCCATAATACCAGGTGAATTGAATCTCTCGGTCTGAAACAGTGGAGAAGGGAGTTCCATGTAGCTGTACAATAACATTAGCGAAGAGTTGAACATAACTGAGTACCACATAAGTCATCTTTTCCAACGACATGAGTTGACTAGCTCATCCCGCCCATCGTAAACCATATAGATTCAAACGCCGCAAAAACTACAAGGTAAGGTTGTCACCAAATCCATGTTGATCATTACCAACTTTAACCCGCTGATATGCCAATCAACGAGAAACACAAGGTATCACGGTTCTCTTCATGCCTTCCCACTAAATAACTTATTCCGGTCTCAATACCTCTTAGCATTTCTTGGGTGATTCGAACATATAACATTAGGGGTGTCCTTTACTATTCACCTTCTCACGTCATATACGTTGGTACACCAATTCTCTTATTTCATGTTAGCATCCCTTTTCGATTCCAATGAAAACTCCAAGTTCTTTACATCATCAACATTAGCCTTAAGCTCCTTCACCCTTGGATTTTCTCTCTGCAACATCCTGATCTGAATCAAGACCACTAAGTCTCATCGTGTGTTAGAATTACCCCTTGTCTTCCTGACTTAAAATGCAACCCTTCATATTCATCTGACATACTTCATCACTAGGGTTTGACCGTAGAAACAATAAAAGATAATCAACACCTGGACTTCGGTCTCCTACATCAACAACCTTATTAGCTTCCTCCCAGCTGATGAATAACATTGCACATAATCCTCAAACATCGTGTCCACCTACGTGTCCTCATCTCAAGAGCAAACTTCATTACAAGCACCTTCCATTCGTGGGTGAAATGTCCCTACTCACGTTGTTTTAACTTTCTTAAACATAGGCAACACCTTTCCATGATTCCCAAGAGAACTTTCAAATGTTGTACTCTAACCATCGTTACACTGGGGCCCTCCTGATTCCGACTTTATAAGAATAAAGGTAGTGCTCACGCACTCCTTAAGCTCTTTGGAAACTCTGCCCGTGACTTCTGACCACTAAGAGCGAACACCATCTTCGATTGACTGTGTCGACGGCACCACTGTTGCCAAGAAATCCTGAACAGAAGTGTCAACAACGACTGACTAAGTCCAAGAAACTCCTGGTTAACATCGTGGCCTTGACCACATCTAGATTGCTCCTTCTTTCTTGGGGTCCACCCTGAACAGCCATGTATAGCACTCAGAGACGAGATCAACAGACAGGAATCACACACCAATCTTATTGATATACCAAGCTTCCGCCATAGGGAAAACAAATCATCCCTGTCTGAGGTAGAAATTATTGATGCATGACAGAAGGTAACAAGTCCATACCCAAGGATAACATCGACATCCACCACATTAGGCCCAACTATGGTTTCCTCTCGCTTCACCTCTGTCAGACTTGTCTAGAAGGTTAGCTGAAGATACAACTATCAAAGGTGGTGTCAGAAGGGTAGGGTAGGTCGAGTCAGGTTAGTGTCGGGGGCCTCTCACCAAGCGAGGACATTACCACACAAGGTGTCCCAACTGCTTAAATAAAAAACATATGTTCAGACTCTGACGACATAACCCTAAATGAGACCTCTTGCACAAGTTCCAAAGAGGGTGATGAGGTCTAAGCGACCCTAACCATCGCATGATGGGAGAAAATATTGCTGAATCAAGAATCCAACCCGACCTGACTCTAGTTGTGGTCCTCACTGACCCGAATCTTCCTCTAGAAGTAAGGTAGTAGTTCCAATAGCCGTAAAGATCACTCGAAACATCCTTACTAACTACTATCCTTTGTCTTATTCTTCTCTTTCAAACTATTATTAGCTCTTTACTCCTCTTGTGTGTTATCGATACAAGGGCCAATGCCCATGACCTTGGGTAAAAGCATTCTCCTTATCCAAAAATACAGATCTAAGCACATCGGGTTCCTTAGCCCCTTCGTAATCCACTTGACTTCCTTCCTTCTCATGTTACTTCATGAATCGCATAGCCGTATAACCCAACTGAACTCTATAGCACACTCAAATACCAACATAATTAGGACCTGCTTGAGCTTAAAACTAATATGCTAACAACCCTTCTTAAATAACTGAGACTATCCTTCCTCTGAAGACTTTGCCGAACTCCTCCCACACTGGCGGTAGCATCCCGTCACTTGCCTCTTTTTACCAACACCTCGTACCAAGGAACATCATTTCCTTATGTGGTGTAGGTCGTTATGCCCATGTTCATCATCTATGACATCGAAGGGCCTATAGAACTCGGGTAGCCCTGTGTAAAACTCCTGAGGGTCTTCGCCCATGGGGTCTCTTGAGAACTTCGACGGGTCAACCTTAGGCAGAATTCCAACTTACTCCGTTCCCGTCATCAGGTTGTGGTTCACGTCCTTGTGGTGCCCTCTTCATGTAGGGCCTCATCTCGTCGCTCACTTGATTCCGACTATTCAAAATCTATATCACGGTGCTGAGCACTCGATGAATCTCTCTTATTGCTTCAGCATGGATGGTCTACATTCCATCCCTATAAAAAGGGTAGGGGTTCCCTGACAAGGGGATACCTCCTTATCAAGCATATCCTTAAGGTAACATCCTCTCACTTATCTGGGTGGCATATCACAGAAAATAAAAGCATAGGAAACACTGCACAAGGTGTGCATATCCCTAGATAGTAGGGATTCAACGACGAGAAAACCTATACTGACAAGATCCTATGATAACATCCTAAAATTGTCTTCCTTAGAGTCACAATTTTGTGAAAATGGGCCGGCAACCATTTACACAATTGTCACCCTACTGAAGAACAATTGCTCCATAAGTTACAAAACTCAAACCTAGGCTCTGATACCAACTTTGTCACGACCCAACTCGGATCCGTGACCGGCACATGGGACACCGAGTCCCATGTCAGCCTTAACCTGTTTTCCACACAACAATCCAGCTAAACAACAACATCCACAACTACTTTAATAACACACATCACGTATAGACCATACATATAATAGGGTTCTCAAGTATCACCCCTATACTCATAACCTATACAATCCAAACATAACATCCTACTTAACTCGGAATCAGCATAATACAACAAGTCTTAATTAGACTACATCAAATACACATAACATAGACAATCCTCTTTAAACTTATGGAGCAGACTACATAGACAACAGACAATAACACAACGCCTCTACCCATTGAGGCTCACCAAAGCTAAGAGCTCGGAGGTACGGACGAGTCCATCCCTTGCTTTGCACCTGTGTCTGAAAATGTTATGTATGAATGGGTGAGTCATACGCTCAGTGAATAACAGATTAAATATAATTTATGATACAACAACCAACAAATACCTACGAGTATCTACAATACACGATCATAATATCCTAATAGCTTATACGTCAAACTCGTCTCACGTTCCCTCTTTTGTTAAATGTGTTTTACTTATGGATCCCGGGAGCCCCGCCCCTCCTCAGATCCTTATTTATGTCCCGGGAGCCCAGCCCCTCCTCGGACTTATATTTTAAGGAATCCCGGGAGCCCCGCCCCTCCTCAGGTTCTTAACCTTCGACCCCGGGAGCCCTGCCCCTCCTCAGGTCGTGTCACCAATCTTTACTTACTTTCGAATTTTGTTCTCCCGCCTAGTACCTATCTCACATAAACGCATTCCCGTTCATACTCCTATCGGCGTCGTATCATAACACAACAACATCAAATCATCATCGTATCGTCATCACACCCTTTACATGCCATTAACGCATCATCGTTTCATCATCATCATTTCATTAATACAACGACATCAAATCATCCTCATGTCATAATCATATTATCATCATATCATTATTATATTATTACATAAAACAAAGTAATTTCTAGATTCCCACACATCCAATCTCATCCAATACCAAATTATCATCATAAACATTCAAGTGTCAAGTTTTCGGGTAGTGGTGAACGAGGGGAAATTGAGGTATAACTTAAACACATGAAAGCAATGAATTAAAATCATAAAAATGAGGTTTTTACACTGTGTAATCGATTTCAGACTAACTCTAATCGATTACAGCCTTTAAAATATGATTTTTGTGAATTTTTACATTGTGTAATCGATTACCAGTTCGTGGTAATCGATTACAGACAGCACCAGTAGCGATTTTCTGCGAAAAATAACGCGAAAAACTTCCCCAAATCCACCTTTTCACCACAACCCATCCAAATCAAACATAACCAACATGCAATATCAATCATATATCAACCAATCTCAATCCCTATCAACTATCATAGCAAGAAATTTACCATAACATTCAAAATCAAACATAAACCATAAATAACCCATTACTCACAAAATACTCCAATGGAGTCAATGGCTCAATCCCGGAGCTAGGATTAGTTGCCCAGAGCTTCTCTAGATGAATGAGACCCTAGAGAACACATTACAACCCTCAGATCCATTCCAAATTCAAAAATCCCATCCTTCCCAAACCAAACCCTAACCCCCAAATCCAAAAATAGAAAGAAATAAACATCCATGGAGCAAAAGAAATACTCTACACTTACCCACAATGTACTAGATGAGAAATGATAACTTGAATCTTGAAGATTGGTGGAGATTTCTTAGAGAGAGAGAGAGAGGTGTAGAGAGAAGTAGAAGAAAAGAAAATGAAGAGGGGGTGAGGGTGAGTGCACGGGAGAGAAGAAGAAAAAGGGAAGGGAAAGGAAAAAGAAAGGGGGAGGTGGGGCCCACATGGCTTTATCTCCCCGGGGTGTATCGTGATCTCTTACTCATCATACTCAGATTTACTCAAGAGTATTACAATTTAATTGGATTTAGTGCATGGTGGCTTATATATTATGGTTTCATAGTTTCATCATGATCAATAGAATTTAATTTAATCAGATGCATTATTTTTTATATTTTGTTTGTTGCAGGAAGAATTAATAGGTTATTTTGATGATGATTAAAATGTGATGGAGGATGAGGAGGAGATGGAGGAAGATGAGGGAATGGAAGAGCCGGAGGAGGGGATGGAAGAGCAAGAGGAAGAAATTATGCATGTGGCTCCAATTGACGAATCTGTAGGTGAAGAGTGTGACAATGGTAATTACTATAGTGATCCATATCGCATTGATTCATTTACTGATATTGGATTAATTGATTTTCTCACCTTGGGTGACGATGATGTTATAAAATTTCATTTTCTAGATTGGGGAATAGCTTCTGATTTCTATAATACATTTGCAAAGAGCAGAGGATTTAGTGGTAGAAAGAGCAAGTGTAAGAGAAATAGGAGGTCAGAACTTGTGAGTCAAATTTTGGTATGCTCTTGTGAGGGTTTTAGACTAGAAAAATATAAAAATTTGCCAAATAGGCAAAAAGAGCCAAGAGCAGAGACTAGATGTGGGTGTACTGCTATGATGCAAATTCGTTTTGATTCATGTAGTGATCGTTGGATTGTGAAAAGTTTTTCCAATAATCACAATCATGAGATGATGGATCTAAGGTTTTATGGGATGCTTCCTGCACATAGAAAAATGACAGAAGCTGATGTTGGTCAAATGAATAGCATGAGAAATGGTGGGATTAGCACTACTCAGATATATGGGTTATTAGCTAGTCAATCTGGTGGTTACCAACATGTTGGTTTTGGTCGTAGGGACATGTATAATAATCTTGCAAAACAAAGGCGTCAATTGGCAGGAGATGCTACGTCAGCAGTTGCATTCCTTCGAGAGATGGCAGCTACTGACCCTTGTTTGTTTTTTACAAAAAAAAGTTGATGATGATGGAGTGTTACAACACTTGTTTTGGTGTGACGGTATTAGTCGAACAGATTATCAATTGTTTGGCGATGTGTTAGCATTTGACGCTACATACAAAAAGATAAAGTATCAGTGTCCTCTTGTTGTGTTTTCTGGGGTTAATCATCACCTTCAAAGTGTTGTTTTTGCTGCTGCACTTGTGACTGATGAAACAGAGCAAGCCTATGTGTGGTTATTGGAGCAACTATTAACGGCCATGAAAGGAAAAACACCTGTATCTGTCATTACTGATGGGGACATGGCAATGAGGAATGCTATTAACAAGGTGTTTCCTAATGCTCACCATAGATTATGTGCATGGCACTTGATTCGGAATGCTACCAGCAATATCAAGAATCCCAACTTTACATCAAAGTTCAAGAAATGCATGTTTGGGGGGATTATGGGATTGGTCTTTTTCATCAAAATGGTCTGAAATGATAGAGGAGTTTCAAGTGCAGGATAAGCCTTGGATTATTGACATGTATGAGAGAAGATACATGTGGGCAACATCTTATATTAGGGGAAAATTTTTTGCTGGATTTAGAACAACTTCTCGTTGTGAAGGTTTGCACTCATTCATTGCAAAGTATGTCAAATCTCAATACAATTTGAAGGAGTTTTTAATTCATTTTCAGCGTTGCCTGAATTTTCTACTTTTCAAAGAGGTAGAAGCTGATTTTAAATCTGCATATGGTGTACTAGTAATGCATACAAACCTTGAACCAATAGAGAGACATGCATCAAATGTGTATACGAGAAAAGTGTTCTTTCGTTTTCGAGAAAATCTTTTCAAGGCATGGTCAATGAGGGTTGTCGAATCAAGAAAAACGGGATCATATGTTATGTATAAGCTCTCTAGGTATGGTCAACCAAAAATCTCTTGGCATGTAACATATTGTGATGAACCTATGGAGCTAAGGTGTTCATGCTTATGTATGGAGTCCTTTGGATTACCTTGTGTGCACATAATTGTTGTTTTGGTGAGCCTAGACATTTATGAGCTACCAAATTGTCTAATCTTGGAAAGATGGACCAAGAAAGCAAAGGAAGCAATTCATGACAGCAGTGGATTGAGGTGAGATTCAATAAAATTGGCCTGGTATAGTTGCTTGACCAATTGGTGGAGTCGAGTGAACAATCGAGCATGCTTTAAAATAGAAAGATTTATTGAGATGAGAGACTTAGCCATGAGTTATCTTGCGAGGTATGAGGCAGAGGATGCTGAAGAGTTGCGATTGGCAAATGAATCCATTGGCTCAGGTGATTGTGAGGTTATGAACTTAAACAATTGTAGGACAAAAGGCCGAGGTGGACCAAAAGGCAAGAGAAGTTCCCAACATTGTAGTATTTGTCGAATGGAAGGCCATAATTGCACGACATGTCCTATGAAGAGACATATTGAGGAGGTGAGAGCTTAAAGCATTGAATCTGACTTTTCTATAGAGGATGATGGTTCCGAAGATAACTACAATCATGAAATCTCTTATGGAATGGTTAGTTTTATATTATAAGTTGTTTTGAGTTTGATGAACTATATTCAAATAATTGTTATGTAAATTTATCCTTCCATTGCAGGGATATAACGGAGAACCTATCTTGGCATTAGATGAAGACAACTAATCTTGTAAGTCTTGTATAATTATCTTGGCTTTATGTTTTTGAACAGGAGTGGTCTGTTTTCTTAATTAACCTTTGGAGTTTCAATGCTGAATTATTCTGTAGCTATATTATTTCAAAAGAATGTTTTTGAACAGGAATGACATGTTTTCTTAATATTGTAATAATATTGGTGATGTATGATTGTCCTGTATGATTGGTTTTCTTAATATTGTAATAATATTGGTGATGTATGATTGTCCTGTATGATTGGTTTTCTTAATATTGTAATAATATTGGTGATGTCTGATTGTCCTGTATGATTGGTTTTGCAGGAATATTGTTGATAAATATGAAATACTATATTTTAATTGTTATATCTATCTTTTTTTTGTGTGCAGGATATATCTATCTTTAATTGAGGCCTAAGGCAAACATGGAGTGTTCTTTTGAATGGAATATTGTTGATAAATATTGCATGTTTTGTTTGGTGTAACCTTTTTGAGTAAGTACTTTCATTTTTTGCAGGGTGGGAGTAAAATTGCATTGTTAAATTTGGTATTTTGGTTGATTTTTTATGAAGTTGGAGTTGTTATTTTGCAATATTTTGATGCTCTGAATGGTTTATACTAAATCTATAAGTGGTTTCCTTCTCTGGATTCACAATGATGATTATAATAATAAATGATAATGAGTATTAAAAACAACAATGTTTGAGACTGAGTACATTAAATTGAGTTTTAATTTGCTTCTTCATATCACACGGCTAATATGTGCTCCACTGATAAACAAGGTTTGATATCATCTATGTTAGGTAGTATTTTTAGGGGATTATGTGGACAAGGTTGTGGTTAATCCGCATTCTACTATGTTTTAGGGATCTGAAACAGAATAATAGGACTCGTTGGATCGCATTTGACAAGATTAAAACTACTAGTATTCAGCAAAAATTATAGTATAAGATTTGACTAATCATGATGAGAGAACGTGTATAATTATTGGCTGATTATTGCAGTATTTATTTATTATCCATGAAGTTAGGGCGTCTCTGATAACGTGGTTTTTGCCAATATTTTATGCCCTTAATTTGGATGATTGTATGCAATTTTTTGCTCTATTTTAGCCTTTTATTATACTTAATACAATTTGGAATTTATTTGGGCTTAATAGAAATAAAGGCTAAAGTAACAAGTTTTATGATGTTTTTGCAATTCAAGGATGACCTTTGCACTTGATCTTGGATATTTTGTATTTCTAGCACAGGTCACAAGTATTATTGGAGCTGGAGACATCAGGAACTGAGCAAGAAGCGGAGCAGTGAAATTCATAACCAGCATCGAGCGCTCCAGTGCCCATAGCGCGCTCCAGCGCACGAGGCCCACTTAAATCCATCACGTGCACAACACTGGCGCCCTAGCCAGCTATACGCGCCCCAGCGCCGCGCCGCAATTCTGTCACAGCAGAAACCCTATCTGCAAGACGAATTGGGGGCCCAAATTGGCTAGGGTTTGGAGGCTGCTCACATTATTTAAAGGAGGCTAATGCATCAGAAAACACACTTCTGAACACCACCACTTTTATATCTTTTCTTTTCCTAGTTTCTTACTTTCAACCCTAGGCTTTTTAGTTAGAGTTATTTTCCTCCATTAGGATTTCCGCTTTTTCCTAGTTTAGCTCTAGCTCCTTCATTTGTATTCTCAACGTTATTCGTCTAGCCCTTTGGGTTTTGTAAGTTACTCTTTCTAATTAATTCAGTTATTCGTTTTTCCATCTTTCCAATTTGCATTTAATTTCTTACTTTGCTCTTTATTGTTCAAGTTAATTACTTTCTTTTATTTTCTGCCCTTTTATTTCCTCCATGAGTAACTAAGTCTCTTGGTGGTTTATGAGGGTGTAAACATCATTGGGGTAATTTGAGGCTTTGTTCTTAATCTTGCATAAGTTTTCATTATCAAACCTTGGCATATGATTTGAGATCTTAAATTGTGTGTTTAATCCTTTGTCTTGGCTTACTCGATCGAGTTAGGCTAATTCATTGACATCTGTTTTTGTGTTAGTTGATTAATTGATGCTGCATGGCATATTAGGATTTGGTAATGAGTAATTAATTGGCTGATTAGTCTCTTTAATTAGATTAATGTGATTGGCTTTAACAATTGTTGAAAGTGGAACTAAAGGTGAGATCTCACTAATTAATCCCATTCTAGGCAATTAATCATTAGAATCACAACAAAAGAGTTAGATCTAACTCCGGCGTAATTAATCAACTCATGCATTCTTTTGTAGCCAATGATAACACCCTAACGAATGTTCCACCCCCATAAACCACTGTTTTTATTATCTTTATTTTATTCCAAATTATTTCTCTTGCATACAAAAATCCCCCAATTGTGACAACCGTCATACAACTAGTCTTGTGCATTGCTCTCTTAGCCATTCCTTGTGAGAGACGACCCTGGTTTCCACTAAACTATATAAGGGGAACTTGGTTTTAAAAATAATTAAATTTATGGGTGTCACGACAACAACCATCAGTCTCCAATATCTTATAACTCGAATTTTTATTTTCCATTCCTTTCCGGTAGCCCCGACGTTAATATCTTTGATGAGATCATAATTGATCGACATTGTTTTTTGAGAACAACTCTATTGAGTGAAAACTATAATAGAGATGAAGATGGTAGTATGAATCCTAATTTATAGAATATATAATTAGTTATTGTCCGTAAAATTATCATGCAAGACAATTTTTTTAAAAAATATGTATATTTGTAGATTATATATAATATATAAGGATTTTATCATAATTAAAATTGAAAAGCCGTAAACGAAAAGAATCTGAACGAAAATTTTATATAATATTAGAAAATTTATATAAAGAATATTTTATCGTCATATATAATTCTTAAGAACAATATTTTTCAAATTTATATTATGAAATATGAATAGATAATTTTAAATCAAATATTATCATTTTCAAATATTTTATGATTAAATAAATTATTCTAAATAAAATAAAAGATACATATTAGATATTAATTTTGAAAAGATACATTAAAGATTCGTAAATATCTTGAAAGAATAAAAATAAAGGGTACCTAAAATTGCATACGTATCACATTTATAGAGACTCAATTAATGGGCAAATTGGTAATCAACCATAACATGTCTTTTACAATTTTATATAAAAAGATTAAATAAATATTATGTTTTTTATTTCACTTTTATTTAAAATATATTTAGTAAACTATATTAATATTATTATAGAAAATATATATTATTTAACTATTGTATAAATATTAAATATTAATAAAATATTATTATTATGAATAGAGTACATATATAGTATATATAATTAGATAAAATGAAACATAATTGAAGCTTTCAAGAATTTCTAAATGTGGGTTGGCTATTCCAAACGCCCACTCAAACACAATCAATGTCATAATATGAAATTGTAGTTAGTTTATTTAATTGTAATTCCTTCCATCTAATTTTATTTGTCACAATGTCATGTGTTACAGTGTTTTATGATATTAATTTAAATTAATTTGATCAAGAGATAATGTCATAATATGACAAAGGTTCACATTGTTTGGATATCAATTTTCATTTCGATTAATACAATGAACTGAACATGCTTTAGTTTTATAGTTATTGCACTTAATTAATAGTAAATTAGGTAAGGTGACTTCGAATGGGATGATGAACTTCGAACAAGACTTAGAATAGGTTGGAATGTGACTTGGTGAAGGTGTTGATTAGGTGCTTTCATGGGATGATAAATTTGGAACTAAACTTAGAATAAGTTGGAAAATGACTTAGTGAATGTGTTATCAGGTGAGATAAAGATAATAATTATTGTCATACTTATATGTTATTAAGGTTATTTTTATTTGTTTAGTTGAATTTTTTTACTTATGAGAATAGTGACCGATGGTGGTTGATGAATATGATGTATAAATATGTCATCTATAAGTATATAAAGCTGTGAATTACTATACGTATGAAAATTATATGCTATACTAAAATGACAATAAGGGTTATTTTAATATTTGTCGTACTAATATTTTCTTTTTTATATGTAATAGCTTTCAATATAAGTAAAATGGGACAGAGGGTGTTGATAAACTTCTAACATTTTTAATTAATTAACTTAATATCATCAACTACGTCTAATACACAACTTTGGTCATGTATTTGATTATGCATTTATAAGATTAATTAAAAACAAAGTTATTTATAAGAATTTAATTTCATTTGCCTGTCTGTAAAATAATTTTACACAGCTATCAAATCATAGATTGACACATCAACAAAATATTTTAACTTAACCACACACTAATTAAAATATAATACAAATCAATGGATGTGATTGACTGACCGTATAAAATTTGAAAGTCGTTGTTAATACATCATAATTAAACACTATTTATAAATGATCATTACTCATATATAAGTAATTATGACGTAAAGTAATAATGGTTCTCCGATAATCAATTACACAGGAAGAAGTTAATAATGATATCTGAAAATTAAACATCTTTAAAAACTAATTGTAATAGCTTTCCTCAATTATATAAAAGAATCTATATATTCATTGTGTATCTGCATAGAACATATGCATTAATTGTTATAGTTTCATTAAAAAAAAAATAAAATCTGTACAAAATCTTACTTTTTTCTAAATATTTGTAGAAATAAATATTCTATCCTAATATGTGTGTATCGAAACAATCTATAATATATGTGTATCGAAATCAAATAAAATCATTGATATACAATTTGATGAAAAAAATAAATATATATCTAAATCAAATTTGTTAACAAAATATTTGTGATAAATAAATATTCTAATCTTAATTTGTTAACAAAAGATTTCAAAAATATCTCATATTTCAAATATAAATCAATAAGTTATGAACAGAGCAAATAGACATTGATAACTTTGCTGCATTTGTCATTCAAGGTAATGCCACTTTTGTTGAATCAATTATTTTTTCACTTATTTTATTTTGTCATTTTAATACCTTGGGTATTCTGAGTTAGTTTGAGTAAGATATCACGGTGCATCGGGGAGATAGAACCACGTGGGTCCCAACTCCCCACCCCTTTTTCCTTTTTCCTTTTCTTTTCTCCTCCCCTCCCGTATTTTTCCCGTATACCCACTCCCCCCATTTTCCTTTCTTTCTTTCTCTCATCCTCACCACTTCTCCCTCTCTTAAATCTCTCCCAAATCCATCACCCAACTCCATTAATGTTCAAGATCAAGTTAGCCATGCTCATCTAGTGTATTGTGGGTAAGTGTAGAGTATTTATTTTTCTCCATTAATGTCTATTTTCTCTAATTTTCGGATTTGGGGTTAGGGTTTACACTTAGGGGTTTTTGATTTTGTTGTGAGATTGAGGTTTGTGATGTGTTCTCTAGGGTCTCAACCAACTAGGGAAGCTCCGGGTACCTCATCCTAGCTCCGGGTGGTGTCTTGGAGATCATTAGAGTAATTTGTGAGTAATGGGTTATTTATGGTTTATGTTTGATTTTGAATGATATTGTAAATTTCTTGCTATGATAGTTGATAGGGACTGAGATTGGTTGATATATGATTGATATTGCATGTTGGTTGTGTTTGATTTGGATGGGTTGTGGTGAAAATGTGGATTTGGAGATGATTTTCGCGAAGTTTTCTGCAGAATTTCGTTTCTGACCCAGGCTGTAATCGATTACTGTAATCGATTACTGTGGGTTTGTAATCGATTACAAACTGCCAATTTTTACAAAAATTTTCTTCGGAACGAAATTTGAAGCAGGTAATCGATTACAGAGGTCTGTAATCGATTACAACAGTACAAAAACTCTATTTTTAAGACTTCAACTCGAAATTCTTACACTTTTAAGTTATGCATTCAAATCCATCTGTTCACCACTACCCCAAACTCGATATCAGACTGTTTATGCTGTTATTATGATGATGATGTGAATATAATGCGATGTACGATTGCGAAATGATAATAAATAAGGATGATTAAATGTTGGTTTGCTCGGCCTGAGGAGGGGCATAGCTCCCGGGGTTCGAGTTTGATAAAGTCTGAGGAGGGGCTGGGCTCCGGGATCTCTAAGGACAAATACACTTGTAATAATAATACATAAGACGAATTGCGGAATGTGTTGTATGGTGATTATGTGATGGATTGCTATGACTGTATATGTGATCATGATATTGTTGCATAAACTGTTTTTAATCTATTATTTCACTGAGCGTATGACTCACCCATTCATACAAACCATTTTCAGATTCAGGTGCTGATCAGGAGGCGAGCCCTTCCGTTCCTCCGAGCTCTTAGCTGTGGTGAGCCTCGATGTTTAGAGGCGTTATGTTATTGTCTATTATGTCAGTAGTATGCTCCATAGGTTTACAAACAGGATTTCCTAAGTTACGTATGTGTTTTAAGTCGAATTAAGACTTGTTGGATTTCTGTTAGATTATGTTAGCTTATGGATCAAGCCGGATGTGATGACCATATTATACGCATTATGGATTTATGGGTAATACCTTGAGAACCCTATTATATGTATGGATTTATGTATGAATGCATGTTAAAGTAGTTGTGGCTGCTGTTGTTTAGCTAGATTGTTGTGTGGATCACAGGTTAAGGCTGACATGGGACTCAGTGTCCCATGTTCCGGTCACGATCCGAGTTGGCTCGTGACAAAGTTGGTATTAGAGCCAGGTTGAGTTTTGTAACTTATGGAGCAATTGTTCTTCAACAGGATGACAATAGTGTAAATGGTTGCCGGCCCATTTTCACAAATTGTGATTCTACTGAAGACAGTTTAGGGTGTTGTCGTCTAAGTTAATTCCTTGATTGCTAATCCCTTTTTGACTCGGGGATGTTTCATCTGTTATGTCTCTAAATGATTGGTTGTTTGTGTAGCTGCTCTTGGTTGACCATGCCGCCTAAGCAGGGTACCCGAAGACGGGGAAGGCCTCGTACCACCAGGGACCCCCTCCTGTGCAGGGGGATGATGAGCCCGTTGGAGGTGGTGCAGAGCCTAATTATGGTGAGGAGATGCAAGGGGTTCGCCAAGCCCTTAACATCTTGATTCAGATGATGCAAAACCAGAATCAAAACCAAAACCAGAACCAGAATAAGAATCCGGATCAGAACCAGAGGAGGGAAGAGGTTCCTCCGAACATGGACTACGAACCACCTAGGCCGGGACCTCAGGTTTTTTGTACTCATGAGGTGACGCTGGAGGCTTATCTGAGGCTGAACCCACCGACTTTTTCGGGGGAGTCCATGGAGGAAGACCCGGAGGATTTCTTGGATCGGGCCACTAGAGCTCTGCGTGCCCTTTGATGCCATGATGTGAGGGCCGTGGATCTGGTGACCTACACCCTTCAGGGGACTGCTGTTCACTGGTATGAGACTTGGTTGATGGAAAGGGCTCATATGAGGAGGCCGCCACCAGTATGGGAGGAGTTCACTGAAGCCTTCAGGGCAAGATTCTTTTTGAGAACCGAAGGGAGCTCTTGGTGGAGCAATTTCTCAAGCTGAAGCAGACTCCGGGCATGTCTGTAGTCGAGTATGCTACACAATTTACTCGATTATGTCGATATGCGCCGCATGAGATCATCACTGAGGATAGGAAGGTGAGAAGGTTTGTGAAGGGGCTCAGGGAACCGATGCGTTCCATTCTACATAATGAGATAGGGAGAAAGTCTTTCTCTCAGGTGATGGATACGCTGTGGGCATTGAAAGCTCAAGGGAAGAAGACAAGCCGAATAGGGGATTTGAGAAGAAAAAGAAGACTACAGGGCAGTTCTCCGGAGGATCCAGTTCTGGTGGGTCCCAAGGTTATCAGCAGCAGAGGTTTGCTCTGGGGAGTGGTTCCAACTCCTCAGGATCCACCCCTAGGGCCATGTCTGGGATGAGGCCCCAAGCAAGCAGTGCTTCCAGTCGAACACACAGTGGTCTGGACCCCAAGGTCCTCAGCGTCCTCATTGCAAGCATTGTGGAAGATTCCATCATGGGGCGTGTCGCCCGAACCAGAATGTATGCTATGGGTGTGGACAGGCAGGGCATTTTATCAGGGAGTGTCCTCGCCTTGCTGGGGGAGCTACTGGGCATCAGGCACCCGCCTTTCCTGCACCATCTCATTCAGCTATGTCTCCGGGTAGTTCTTCAGGGCAAGGAGGTCGGGGTGCAACCAGAGGAAACAGAGGTAGAGGTCAAGGTGGAGGAGGGAGAGCTCAGCCGAGGGTCTTTGCTTTGACTCGTCAGGATGCTCAGGCATCGAACACAGTTGTGGCAGGTATTTTGAAAGTTGGCTCTTCTGAAGCTTATGTGTTGTTTGATCCGGGCTCTACACATTCATATGTGTCCCCGTTCTTTGCTTCTCGTTTTGGCGAGCAACCCACAGCGTTGGAGGATCCTTTTTGGGTTAGTACTCCGGTGGGAGAACCCCTGATGGTTCGGTTGGTCTGTAAGTCGTGTGTAGTGTCGGTGAGCGGGATGGACACTTTGGCCGATTTAGTGATCTTGGATATGGTGGATTTTGATGTGATCCTAGGTATGGATTGGTTGGCTTCCTGTCATGCCTCCGTAGATTGCTACGCTAAGTTGGTCCGATTTGTCCTCCCCGATGGCTCAACCTTCGAGTTCCAAGGGGATCGATGTGTGACCCCCGCTTCTTTGATATCGGCCTTAAGTGCCATGAAGTTGATGGATCATGGGAACCAAGGTTTTCTTGCATCAGTTGTGGATGTGGAGGCTAGAGTGCGGATTTGATCAAGTTCCGATTGTGAGCGAGTTTCCAGATGTCTTTCCAGAGGACTACCAGGGATGCCGCCGGATAGGGAGATAGAGTTCGGGATTGACTTAAACCCTGAAGCTCAACCTGTTTCTATTCCCCCTTACCGTATGGCTCCGAAAGAGTTGAATGAGCTGAAGGATCAGTTGAGGGACCTTTGGATAAGGGATTTATCCGTCCGAGCACTTCACCTTGGGTGCTCCGGTTCTCTTTGTTAAGAAGAAGGATGGGTTATGAGGCTTTGCGTGGATTATCGGCAGCTCAATAAGATGACGGTCCGTAACAAGTACCCTCTTCCTAGGATCGATGATCTGTTTGATCAGCTTCAAGGTGCTTGTTGCTTCTCGAAGATTGATTTGAGGTCTGGTTACCACCAGTTGAAGATTAAGGAGGGAGACGTTCCGAAGACAGCTTTTCGCACCCGGTATGGACATTTGAGTTTCTGGT
>RYYW01000348.1:44742-62012 GCA_013621005.1 Aeschynomene evenia | reverse complement strand
GCTGAATATGTATCTGCTGCGAACTGCTGTTCTCAGATGCTCTGGATTAAGAATGCGAACTGCTGTTCTCAGATGCTCTGGATTAAGAATCAGCTACTTGATATCAAATAAGGTACACCAAAATCCCTATCCTCTGTGATAATACAAGTGCTATCAACTTAGCTAAGAATCCTATTCAGCATTCTCGATCCAAGCACATTGATATAAAACATCATTTTATTCGGGATCATGTGCAAAAAGGCGACATTGAACTCAAATTTGTAAATACTGAGGATCAAATCTCAGATATATTTACAAAGCCTTTACCCGAGGATCGTTTCAATGTTCTGAAAGGATTTCTCAATCTAAGATGTTTCTAAGTGCTTTGAAATTTAAAAACTCTCTTAGAAACCCCCCTTAGTCCTAGTTTAGACTCTGAGACGAACAATAGAACTAAGCTTCTGAGCTAGAAGTAGGAAAACTCTATCTGAGAAAATTTGTTTCTCAGAAGACTCATCCCTCAGAAAGGAGATCTTCTGAAACATCTCTCAGAAGGAGGATTTCTCAGAAGGACCACCTCTCTCAGAAAGGTACCTTCCGAGAAACTAGTTACCAACGGTAACTTTTGGATAAGTGGCAGGAAACGGCTAGTTATCAGCCATGTCTATAAATACTTATAGCATTGTTTCATTTGAGCACTTTACGCTCAAAAGCTTACCAAAACTCTGCCAAAACCTCTCCTTGCTTTCCAATCTTCATCTGCCCTTTCTCTCTCTCTCTCTCTTGTTCTTCTCTATCTCTTCTCAAACCTCAAACCTTTCTTTCAAATGGCCGTCCCTGGAGAAATCAAAGGCTTAATGAGAAACAACCTCAATGAGATATCCGAAGATATTCTCTATGACAATGAGGAAATGCAGTCCCTGTTCCACAAGACTTATCTCCCACGGAATCTTGCCATGGGAAGGGTATTGCCTCTCAATGTCTACAATCAGGTGAACGAAATCTAATTCACCTTCCTCAAGCAACCTGGATGGCCAGCCATGATGAGCTCCGAGGACGTGTGCTACCCAAATGTGGTAAGAGCCTTCTATTCGCAAATAGAAAGGTTCACCAACAAAGGGGTCAAGAGCAAGATTGGTGACCAACAGATCCGCTTCTCCTCTTCTGACATCAACAAAGTCTTCAAGACCTTGAATGGTGGCGCTGTCATCGCCGACGACCCAGAATGGGTCAAGGAGGTAGATAACTCGGAAGAAGAAGTCGTGACACTTCTGACTGGTAGCAACAGCCTACCACTCAAGGGAGTAAAGGTGCCTCATCTCACGCAAGAGGTTCGGATCATCTTCTCCGTTGTGCAACACACCCTTCTCCCTCGGATTGGAGACATGGGGAACGTTACCACCATGGATGCCTGCCTGCTGTACCACCTACTGAAAAAGGAAAGAGTAGATTTTGGGAGGATGGTGCTCAACTACATGATGCACCAGGCTCATCCAAAGAGGGCTCTCACAAGTCTACCTTACGGAAGCCTTCTGACCAGAATCCTCACCATTTCTCCTTCCCACTTGAAGACTATGAATACGTCTTCAACCACAGTAAATTCTCCATGGTCACCTTCAACAACATCAAGAAGAAGAAGGTACCAGAGACGGGGGCACCTAAGAAGAAGGAGGAAGCAAAGCCTTCTAAGGGAGCTGCTGGTTCAAACCAGCCCTCTAAGGCTGAGAAAGGAAAGGAAAAGGTTTCCGATCCTTCAGAAAAGAAGAAGAAGAAGCAAAAGGTGACTCATCCTTCTCCAACAAGGGTGACAAGGAGTATGGCTTCTGAGGAAGCTCAGAAGACTCCTCAGAAGGCACCTACAGTTGTTGAGGCTGCTGAAGACTCAGAAGAAACAACATCTGAGCAACCCATGACCAGAAAAAGGAAAGCACCTCCCACTCTCCAAGTCCCAGACGTGCCACCAGAAGGGAAAAAGAAACGTGGTCGTTTGGTAAAAGCTAACTCTAAAACTCCACCTTCATTTCTTCACTCTTCTTCTACTTCAATTCCTATTTCTGATTCTGTTGATGGTTTTAAACCCACCAAATTTAAAACTAAACTCCTACATTCCTTGAAATATCAGGGAAAAACTCACAAAGGAGTGGGGATAAAAACCACCAAGAACAGAGCCCGCCAAAGACGACGGGTAAAGAAATTGTAGCAGTTACTGCTGCTGCTGCCACCACCGCTGCTGCTACTACTGCTGCTGTTGAAGAAGAAGCAGAAGCTTCTCAGCACTCCTCTCCATCTGGAAATGTCTCCCCCACCAGAGAAGACATTCAGGGGCATGGAGGAAATGTCGCTGATTCCTCTTCCGGGGAAGAAGATGCGGCACGTTTTCGCATTGAGCATCGCACTCCAGATGCTGGAAGCTCCAAGAAAGAGCCCCAGAAGAAGCCATCTGAGGTTTCTATGGTGGACCTTTCTGAGGCAACCACAACTGAAGTTGCTACTGTCAATGCGGAGTCATTGGCTCAGACGATGCGTGACGTCCAGAAGGCTCTGGATCAACCTTCTGAGACTCCAGAAGCTGCTCAGATGCAACAACAACAACAACAACTACAGCATGAGGAAGCTTAATTGAACCAACTTCTGAGGTTGGTCTCCTCTCTTCTGAGATCCCTTTGGAACATGAGGAAACTCATGTCTCAACACATGACGTAGTGCCAGGGACCACCAGCACTGGGCTCAGCTCAGAGGTGGGCGCTGACGCTACCATGGCTGCAGGAGTTGCAGCAGTTGAGGCATTTGTTGCCCACAGTTCCTTAGAAGGAACTCTATCTGAGAAGGACTCTCAGAAGGAACCAGAGGTTCCTCCTCAAGATATAACAGAGGTTCCTCCTACATCCTTTGATCAACAAGGTCCCAGCTTCTCAATAACGGACTCAATGATTGGTTCCGGCTTTCAGCTGGGAAGGATGGTAGTCACTCCACCCTCTGTGCAATTTCGGCCTTTCTTTGGTCGAACTGAGAAGTTGAAGTGCATTGAAGCCATGCATAGCCAAATATCAACCTTCAACCTCCCCGACGAGGCTCAGACTTCTGGTGCTATGGAGCAACCATCAGCTAGGCAACCCTCTGATCTAGACCTTGCTCTAGTTGCTGAGGATACTCAAAGGCAGCCTTCGATTGACCTTGCTGCTATTGAAGGTAAAGCTGTCCAAGAAGAAGACCCTCCTGAATATCAAACAAAGGATATAATCGATGAAGTACTTGAGGCTGAAGTCTCTCGTCCTCCTTCATCTCAACCCTCATCTTCTCAACAGCCGTCCACTGCCTCTGACCTCCCTCCAGAATGCGCTCCGAATGCGACTCAGAGCGAGATTCTCATGGAGATATGCCAGCTGCTACGCTACATTGCCAGAAAGCAGTAGTTCTAAGTCGATGATGGCGTTTATGTCTTAGCCACCCTTTTTGATGTAACAAAGGGGGGGTAGATGAAATGATAAAATTTTTGTACATTGGCTATCGTAAACACTAGGCTAGAACTCAGGGGGAGCAACAACTTAGGGGGAGCCAAACATTTTGTATCTTTACAAAACCATAAATGAAAAATCATTATTTTTGGCATCTCATGTTTTACCTATCTTATGCTTATCTTTTATTATTTATTTTTTGGCATCTCTTGATTTACTTAGCTTGATATTTCTGAATCTCATACATACATTATCATGAAATACATGCTATGTAATGATAATCTCAAACAGTAATCATACATTGCATACTTGAACTGTTGATTATCTCAGCCTTCTAAGAAAATAACGAAGCCTTCTCTCAGAAAGCTAAATTAGTTTCTAAGAAAGCAAAAGTGAATTCTGAATAAGTTATGAACTTACTCAGAAACACTTCTAAACTTAAGCAAAATTATTATCTTAAGACTTAAGTTGTTATCATCAAAAAGGGGGAGATTGTAAGCTCCAGAACCCTTCTGAGAGAATTAAGCATAATTCTCTTAGAGTCATGAAAGTTTTAATGATAACAAGGTAAGCCATAAGTATAAAATTTTACTTAAGGTTTTGCTAATATGTGCGCTAAGTGTCTCAAAAAGCTATAAATTATTGCAATGCCATGAGCATAGACCAAGACAAAACATCAAGTAACCTCGAGATCAATTGATAAAAGCATAGCGCCAAAGATATCAGAAAGGATATCTCAGAAGCGCAGAAGGTGAAAACATGTTTCTGAGGAAAGAACACTGTCGCCTCAGAAGGGTCTCAGAAGACCTCGCGACTAGGAGTTTCTCAGAAGGGTCTTCCCTCAGTAAGGTTAGCCTCAGAAGTCCATACAACTCTTAGAAGGATGGACTCAGAAGCAACCAAGTGTCTGGACTCAAGGAAGTGCAAACAGACTCAGAAAGCTCGCTACAACTAGCCAAGGAAGTAGGAACACGCGCACTGTGCAGTTCTGAAAAGTTCCTCATTTTTGCGCTGACTGTAGCAGGGAGCCGTTCTGAAAAGGACACAGCCACATAAGCAAAGTGAAAGCCTCTAATTTCGCGGCTCTTTGATGCCTATATATATGAGTTCAATTCCAGAGCAATGTGACGAAACTCTTGCGCAAAAACTCTTGATTTAAACGTGCCAAAACTCTGTTGAATTGAAAATCATTTTGCGAAAACTTAGAAACTTTCTCAGAAAGACAATTTTTACGAAATTGTTTTTCTAACTTTGCAAATCTTCTAGTTCTGAATTGGTGTAAATTCTTACATTTGTAAGTTAATCCTAGAAGTCTACTAAGTGTAAAACTAGGTTTGTAACTTAGTCTTGGTAGTTGTTTTCGATCAAAACAAACTTTCTGAAAAAACGCTAAGTCCTTCGTTGTTTGAAGGCAGTTGTAAAGTCCTCTAGTGTTTGAGGCAAGGAAGTCCTCTAGTGTGAGGCAAGGAAGCCCTTAATTGTTTAAGGCAAGGAAGTCCTCTAGTGTGAGGCAAGGAAATCCACTTCGGGTTGTGAAGTGGTGGAAGTCCTTTACTTGGTAAAGGCAGAGTTGTCTGGGAAGGCACATTAAGAAGAATATCTAAGAACTCTCAACTGAAGGTTGAGGACTGGAGTAGGTTGGTTATAACCGAACCAGTATAAAATCTCTTGTGTTAAGCTTTTCTCCCTAACTCATTACGTGTCCAAATCTTTGAGAAAAACTCTATCACAACTTTAATTAAGAGGTCTCGTGAAAACCTTATTGATCAAAATCAGAAAGCTTTTAAGAAACTCAAACCTTAAGTCGTTTTCTTAAATTCTCTCAGAAAGGAACTTTCTTAGAAAGACTAAGTTCTCAGAAACTTAATCTTCTCAGAAAGCATTTTCCGCTGCAAACTCTTAATCATACCTTCTGAGTAAAAACAGCTTTCTAAGTAAAAGTTTTAAAAGGTAATTTTCAAAACTTGCACGATTCAACCCCCCCTTCTCGTGCACACATACACTTTCACCATTGACCAAAGTAAGACAAAATGAAGCTCAATACACTCAATTAGGACCAAAATAGGCTCATTACATCATCCTTTGGTTATCTACAACATCCTAGTGACTAAAATGGAGCCATTGACCAAAGTAAGACAAAATGAAGCTCAATACACTCAATTAGGACCAAAATAGGCTCATTACATCATCCTTTGGTTATCTACAACATCCTAGTGACTAAAATGGAGCCATTGACCAAAGTAAGACCAAATGAAGCTCAATACACTCAATTAGGACCAAAATAGGCTCATTACATCATCCTTTGGTTATCTACAACATCCTAGTGACTAAAATGGAGCCATTGACCAAAGTTAGACCAAATGAAGCTCAATACACTCAATTAGGACCAAAGTAGGCCCATTACATCATCCTTTGGTTATCTACAATATCTTAGTGACTAAAATTAAGCAATTGACCAAAGTAAGACCAAATGAAGCTCAATACACTCAATTAGGACCAAAATAGGCTCATTAAGTCATCCTTTGGTTATCTACAACATCCTAGTGACTAAAATCGAGTCATTGACCAAAGTAAGACCAAATGAAGCTCAATACACTCAATTAGGACCAAAATAGGCTCATTACATCATCCTTTGGTTATCTACAACATCCTAGTGACTAAAATGGAGCCATTGGCCAAAGTAAGACCAAATGAAGCTCAATACACTCAATTAGGACCAAAATAGGCTCATTAGGTCATCCTTTGGTTATCTAAACATTCCTAGTAAGTAGAATGGAAGAATTGACCAAAGTAAGACCTAATGAAGCTCAATACACTTAATTAGGACCAACATAGGCTCGTTACATCATCCTTTGGTTATATAAACTATCCTAGTAACTAAAATGGAGCCATTGACCAAAGTAAGACCAAATGAAGCTCAATATACTCAATTAGGACCAAAATAGGCTCATTACATCATCTTTGGTATCTACAACATCCTAGTGACTAAAATGGAGCCATTGACCAAAGTAAGACAAATGAAGCTCAATACACTCAATTAGGACAAAAATAGGCTCATTACATCATCCTTTGATTATCTACAACATCCTAGTGACTAAAATGGAGCCATTGGCCAAGTAAGACCAAATGAAGCTCAATACACTCAATTAGGACCAAAATAGGCTCATTAGGTCATCCTTTGGTTATCTAAACATTCCTAGTAAGTAGAATGGAAGAATTGACCAAAGTAAGACCTAATGAAGCTCAATACACTTAATTAGGACCAACATAGGCTCGTTACATCATCCTTTGGTTATATAAACTATCCTAGTAACTAAAATGGAGCCATTGACCAAAGTAAGACCAAAATGAAGCTCAATATACTCAATTAGGACCAAATAGGCTCATTACATCATCCTTTGGTTATCTACAACATCCTAGTGACTAAATGGAGCCATTGACAAAGTAAGACCAAATGAAGCTCAATACACTCAATTAGGACCAAAATAGGCTCATTTGGTCATCCTTTGGTTATCTACATCATCCTAGTGACTAAATTGGAGCCATTGACCAAAGTAAAGACCAAAATGAAGCTCAATACACTCAATTGGGACCAAAATAGGCTCATTACATCATCCTTTGTTTATCTACAACATCCTAGTGACTAAAATGCAGCCATTGACCAAATGAAGCTCAATACACTCATTAGGACCACAATAGGCTCATTAGGCCTTCCTTGGTTATCTAAACCTTCCTAGTGAGTAGAATGGAAGAATGACCAAAGTAAGACCAAATGAAGCTCGATACACTCATATATTGGACCAAAATAGGCTCATTACATCATCCTTTGGTTAATCTACAACATCCTAGTGACTAAAATAGAGCCATTGACCAAAGTAAGACAAAAGGAAGCTCATACACTAATTAGGACGAACATAGACTCGTTACATCATCCTTTGGTTATATAAACCATCCTAGTGAAAAATGAGCCATTGACTAAAGTAAGACCAAATGAGGCTCAATACACTCAATTAGGACCAAAATAGGTTCATCACATCATCCTTTGGTTATCTACAACTTCCTAGTGACTAAAATGACCATTGACCAAAGTAAACCAAAATGAAGCTCAATACACTCAATTAGGACCAATATAGGCTCATTAGATCATCCTTATTACTAAACCTTCCTAGTGACTAAAATGGAGCTATGACCAAAGTAAGACCAAATGAAGCTCAATAACTCAATTAGGACCAAATAGGCTCATTAATCATCCTTAGTTATCTAAACTCTAGTGACTAAAATGTAGCCATTGACCAAGTAAGACAAAATGAAGCTCAATACACTCAATTAGGACCAAAAATAGGCTCATTACATCATCCTTTGGTTATCTACAACATCCTAGTGACTAAAATGGAGCCATTGACCAAAGTAAGACAAAATGAAGCTCAATACACTCAATTAGGACCAAAATAGGCTCATTACATCATCCTTTGGTTATCTACAACATCCTAGTGACTAAAATGGAGCCATTGACCAAAGTAAGACCAAATGTAGCTCAATACACTCAATTAGGACCAAAATAGGCTCATTACATCATCCTTTGGTTATCTACAACATCCTAGTGACTAAAATGGAGCCATTGACCAAAGTTAGACCAAATGAAGCTCAATACACTCAATTAGGAGCAAAGTAGGCCCATTACATCATCCTTTGGTTATCTACAATATCCTAGTGACTAAAATTAAGCAATTGACCAGAGTAAGACCAAATGAAGCTCAATACACTCAATTAGGACCAAAATAGGCTCATTAAGTCATCCTTTGGTTATCTACAACATCCTAGTGACTAAAATCGAGTCATTGACCAAAGTAAGACCAAATGAAGCTCAATACACTCAATTAGGACCAAAATAGGCTCATTACATCATCCTTTGGTTATCTACAACATCCTAGTGACTAAAATGGAGCCATTGACCAAAGTTAGACCAAATGAAGCTCGATACACTCAATTAGGACCAAAATAGGCCCATTACATCATCCTTTAGTTATCTACAATATCTTAGTGACTAAAATTAAGCAATTGACCAAAGTAAGACCAAATGAAGCTCAATACACTCAATTAGGACCAAAATAGGCTCATTAAGTCATCCTTTGGTTATCTACAGCATCCTAGTGACTAAAATCGAGCATTGACCAAAGTAAGACCAAATGAATCTCAATACACTCAATTAGGACCAAAATAGGCTCATTAGATCATCCTTCGGTTATCTAAACCTTCCTAGTAAGTAGAATGGAAGAATTGACCAAAGTAAGACTTAATAAAGCTCAATACACTTAATTAGGACCAACATAGGCTCGTTACATCATCCTTTGGTTATATAAACTATCCTAGTAACTAAAATGGAGCCATTGACCAAAGTAAGACCAAATGAAGCTCAATATACTCAATTAGGACCAAAATAGGCTCATTACATCATCCTTTGGTTATCTACAACATCCTAGTGACTAAAATGGAGCCATTGACCAAAGTAAGACCAAATGAAGCTCAATACACTCAATTAGGACCAAAATTAGGCTCATTTTGGTCATCCTTTGGTTATCTACATCATCCTAGTGACTAAATTGGAGCCATTGACCAAAGTAAGACCAAATGAAGCTCAATACACTCAATTGGGACCAAAATAGGCTCATTACATCATCCTTTGGTTATCTAACAACATCCTAGTGACTAAAATGCAGCCATTGACCAAATGAAGCTCAATACACTCAATTAGGGACCACAATAGGCTCATTAGGCCTTCCTTTGGTTATCTAAACCTTCCTAGTGAGTAGAATGGAAGAATTGACCAAAGTAAGACCAAATGAAGCTCGATACACTCATATAGACCAAAATAGGCTTCATTACATCATCCTTTGGTTATCTACAACATCCTAGTGACTAAAATAGAGCCATTGACCAAAGTAAGACAAAAGGAAGCTCAATACACTTAATTAGGACGAACATAGACTCGTTACATCATCCTTTGGTTATATAAACCATCCTAGTGACTAAAATGGAGCCATTGGACTAAAGTAAGACCAAATGAGGCTCAATACACTCAATTAGGACCAAAATAGGTTCATCACATCATCCTTTGGTTATCTACAACTTCCTAGTGACTAAAATGGAGCCATTGACCAAAGTAAGACCAAATGAAGCTCAATACACTCAATTAGGACCAATATAGGCTCATTAGATCATCCTTTAGTTATCTAAACCTTCCTAGTGACTAAAATGGAGCTATGACCAAAGTAAGACCAAATGAAGCTCAATACACTCAATTAGGACCAATATAGGCTCATTAGATCATCCTTTAGTTATCTAAACCTTCCTAGTGACTAAAATGTAGCCATTGGACCAAAGTAAGACAAAATGAAGCTCAATACACTCAATTAGGACCAAAATAGGCTCATTACATCATCCTTTGGTTATCTACAACATCCTAGTGACTAAAATGGAGCCATTGACCAAAGTAAGACAAAATGAAGCTCAATACACTCAATTAGGACCAAAATAGGCTCATTACATCATCCTTTGGTTATCTACAACATCCTAGTGACTAAATGGAGCCATGACCAAAAGTAAGACCAAATGTAGCTCAATACACTCAATTAGGACCAAAATAGGCTCATTACATCATCCTTTGGTTATCTACAACATCCTAGTGACTAAAATGGAGCCATTGACAAATTAGACCAAATGAAGCTCAATACACTCAATTAGGAGCAAAGTAGGCCCATTACATCATCCTTTGTTATCTACAATTATCCTAGTGACTAAAATTAAGAAATTGACCAGAGTAAGACCAAATGAAGCTCAATACACTCAATTAGGACCAAAATTAGGCTCATTAAGTCATCCTTTGGTTATCTACAACATCCTAGTGACTAAAATCGAGTCATTGACCAAAGTAAGACCAAATGAAGCTCAATACACTCAATTAGGACCAAAATAGGCTCATTACATCATCCTTTGGTTATCTACAACATCCTAGTGACTAAAATGGAGCCATTGACCAAAGTTAGACCAAATGAAGCTCGATACACTCAATTAGGACCAAAATAGGCCCATTACATCATCCTTTAGTTATCTACAAATCTTAGTGACTAAAATTAAGCAATTGACCAAAGTAAGACCAAATGAAGCTCAATACACTCAAATTAGGACCAAAATAGGCTCATTAATCATCCTTTGGTTATCTACAGCATCCTAGTGACTAAAATCGAGCATTGACCAAGTAAGACCAAATGAATCTCAATACACTCAATTAGGACCAAAATAGGCTCATTAGATCATCCTTCGGTTATCTAAACCTTCCTAGTAAGTAGAATGGAAGAATTGACCAAAGTAAGACTTAATAAAGCTCAATACACTTAATTAGGACCAACATAGGCTCGTTACATCATCCTTGGTTATATAAACTATCCTAGTAACTAAAATGGAGCCATTGACCAAATAAGACCAAATGAAGCTCAATATACTCAATTAGGACCAAAATAGGCTCATTACATCATCCTTTGGTTATCTACAACATCCTAGTGACTAAAATGGAGCCATTGACCAAAGTAAGACCAAATGAAGCTCAATACACTCAATTAGGACCAAAATAGGCTCATTTGGTCATCCTTTTGTTATCTACATCATCCTAGTGACTAAATTGGAGCCATTGACCAAAGTAAGACCAAATGAAGCTCAATACACTCAATTGGGACCAAAAATAGGCTCATTACATCATCCTTTGGTTATCTACAACATCCTAGTGACTAAAATGCAGCCATTGACCAAATGAAAGCTCAATACACTCAATTAGGACCACAATAGGCTCATTAGGCCTTCCTTTGGTTATCTAAACCTTCCTAGTGAGTAGAATGGAAGAATTGACCAAAGTAAGACCAAATGAAGCTCGATACACTCATATAGGACCAAAATAGGCTCATTACATCATCCTTTGGTTATCTACAACATCCTAGTGACTAAAATAGAGCCATTGACCAAAGTAAGACAAAAGGAAGCTCAATACACTTAATTAGGACGAACATAGACTCGTTACATCATCCTTTGGTTATATAAACCATCCTAGTGACTAAAATGGAGCCATTGACTAAAGTAAGACCAAATGAGGCTCAATACACTCAATTAGGACCAAAATAGGTTCATCACATCATCCTTTGGTTATCTACAACTTCCTAGTGACTAAAATGGAGCCATTGACCAAAGTAAGACCAAATGAAGCTCAATACACTCAATTAGGACCAATATAGGCTCATTAGATCATCCTTTAGTTATCTAAACCTTCCTAGTGACTAAAATGGAGCCATTGACCAAAGTAAGACCAAATGAAGCTCAATACACTCAATTAGGACCAATATAGGCTCATTAGATCATCCTTTAGTTATCTAAACCTTCCTAGTGACTAAAATGTAGCCATTGACCAAAGTAAGACAAAATGAAGCTCAATACACTCAATTAGGACCAAAATAGGCTCATACATCATCCTTTGGTTATCTACAACATCCTAGTGACTAAAATGAGCCATTGACCAAAGTAAGACAAAATGAAGCTCAATACACTCAATTAGGACCAAAATAGGCTCATTACATCATCCTTGGTTATCTACAACATCCTAGTGACTAAAATGGAGCCATTGACCAAAGTAAGACCAAATGTAGCTCAATACCACTCAATTAGGACCAAAATAGGCTCATTACATCATCCTTTGGTTATCTACAACATCCTAGTGACTAAAATGGAGCCATGACCAAAGTTAGACAAATGAAGCTCAATACACTCAATTAGGAGCAAAGTAGGCCCATTACATCATCCTTTGGTTATCTACAATATCCTAGTGACTAAAATTAGAAATTGACCAGAGTAAGACCAAATGAAGCTCAATACACTCAATTAGACCAAAATAGGCTCATAAGTTCATCCTTGGTTATCTACAACATCCTAGTGACTAAAATCGAGTCATTGACCAAAGTAAGACCAAATGAAGCTCAATACACTCAATTAGGACCAAAATAGGCTCATTACATCATCCTTTGGTTATCTACAACATCCTAGTGACTAAAATGAGCCATTGACCAAAGTTAGACCAAATGAAGCTCGATACACTCAATTAGGACCAAAATAGGCCCATTACATCATCCTTTATTATCTACAAATCTTAGTGACTAAAATTAAGCAATGACCAAAGTAAGACCAAATGAAGCTCAATACACTCAATTAGGACCAAAATAGGCTCATTAAGTCATCCTTGGTTATCTACAGCATCCTAGTGACTAAAATCAGCATTGACCAAGTAAGACCAAATGAATCTCAATACACTCAATTAGGACCAAAATAGGCTCATTAGATCATCCTTCGGTTATCTAAACCTCCTAGTAAGTAGAATGGAAGAATGACCAAAGTAAGACTTAATAAAGCTCATACACTTAATTAGGACCAACATAGGCTCGTTACATCATCCTTTGTTATATAAACTATCCTAGTAACTAAAATGGAGCCATTGACCAAAGTAAGACCAAATGAAGCTCAATATACTCAATTAGGACCAAAATAGGCTCATTACATCATCCTTTGGTTATCTACAACATCCTAGTGACTAAAATGGAGCCATTGACCAAAGTAAGACCAAATGAAGCTCAATACACTCAATTAGGACCAAATAGCTCATTTGGTCATCTTTGTTATCTACATCATCCTAGTGACTAAATTGGAGCCATTGACCAAAGTAAGACCAAATGAAGCTCAATACACTCAATTGGACCAAAATAGGCTCATTACATCATCCTTGGTTATCTACAACATCCTAGTGACTAAAATGCACCATTGACCAAATGAAGCTCAATACACTCAATTAGGACCACAATAGGCTCATTAGGCCTCTTTGGTTATCTAAACCTTCCTAGTGAGTAGAATGGAAGAATGACCAAAGTAAGACCAAATGAAGCTCGATACACTCATATAGACCAAAATAGGCTCATTACATCATCCTTTGGTTATCTACAACATCCTAGTGACTAAAATAGAGCCATTGACCAAAGTAAGACAAAAGGAAGCTCAATACACTTAATTAGGACGAACATAGACTCGTTACATCATCCTTTTGTTATATAAACCATCCTAGTGACTAAAATGAGCCATTGACTAAAGTAAGACCAAATGAGGCTCAATACACTCAATTAGGACCAAAATAGTTCATCACATCATCCTTGGTTATCTACAACTCCTAGTGACTAAAATGGAGCCATTGACCAAGTAAGACCAAATGAAGCTCAATACACTCAATTAGGACCAATATAGGCTCATTAGATCATCCTTAGTTATCTAAACCTTCCTATGACTAAAATGGAGCCATTGACCAAAGTAAGACCAAATGAAGCTCAATACACTCAATTAGACCAATATAGGCTCATTAGATCATCCTTTAGTTATCTAAACCTTCCTAGTGACTAAAATGTAGCCATTGACCAAAGTAAGACAAATGAAGCTCAATACACTCAATTAGACCAAAATAGGCTCATTACATCATCCTTTGGTTATCTACAACATCCTAGTGACTAAAATGGAGCCATTGACCAAAGTAAGACAAAATGAAGCTCAATACACTCAATTAGGACCAAAATAGGCTCATTACATCATCCTTTGGTTATCTACAACATCTAGTGACTAAAATGGAGCCATTGACCAAAGTAAGACCAAATGTAGCTCAATACACTCAATTAGGACCAAAATAGCTCATTACATCATCCTGTTGGTTATCTACAACATCCTAGTGACTAAAAATGGAGCCATTGACCAAAGTAGACCAAATGAAGCTCAATACACTCAATTAGGAGCAAAGTAGGCCCATTACATCATCCTTTGGTTATCTACAATATCCTAGTGACTAAAATTAAGCAATTGACCAGAGTAAGACCAAATGAAGCTCAATACACTCAATTAGGACCAAAATAGCTCATTAAGTCATCCTTGGTTATCTACAAACATCCTAGTGACTAAAACGAGTCATTGACCAAAGTAAGACCAAATGAAGCTCAATACACTCAATTAGGACCAAAATAGGCTCATTACATCATCCTTTGGTTATCTACAACATCCTATGACTAAAATGGAGCCATTGACCAAAGTTTAGACCAAATGAAGCTCGATACACTCAATTAGGACCAAAATAGGCCCATTACATCATCCTTTAGTTATCTACAATATCTTAGTACTAAAATTAAGCAATTGACCAAAGTAAGACCAAATGAAGCTCAATACACTCAATAGGACCAAAATAGGCTCATTAAGTCATCCTTTGTTATCTACAGCATCCTAGTGACTAAAATCGAGCATTGACCAAAGTAAGACCAAATGAATCTCAATACACTCAATTAGGACCAAAATAGGCTCATTAGATCATCCTTCGGTTATCTAAACCTTCCTAGTAAGTAGAATGGAAGAATTGACCAAAGTAAGACTTAATAAAGCTCAATACACTTAATTAGGACCAACATAGGCTCGTTACATCATCCTTTGTTATATAAACTATCCTAGTAACTAAAATGGAGCCATTGACCAAAGTAAGACCAAATGAAGCTCAATATACTCAATTAGACCAAAATAGGCTCATTACATCATCCTTTGGTATCTACAACATCCTAGTGACTAAAATGGAGCCATTGACCAAAGTAAGACCAAATGAAGCTCAATACACTCAATTAGGACCAAAATAGGCTCATTTGGTCATCCTTTGGTTATCTACATCATCCTAGTGACTAAATTGGAGCCATTGACCAAAGTAATACCAATGAAGCTCAATACACTCAATTGGGACCAAAATAGGCTCATTACATCATCCTTTGGTTATCTACAACATCCTAGTGACTAAAATGCAGCCATTGACCAAATGAAGCTCAATACACTCAATTAGGACCAAAATAAACTCATTAGGCCTTCCTTTGGTTATCTAAACCTTCCTAGTGAGTATAATGGAAGAATTGACCAAAGTAAGACCAAATGAAGCTCAATACACTCAATTAGGACCAAAATAGGCTCATTACATCATCCTTTGGTTATCTACAACATCCTAGTGACTAAAATAGAGCCATTGACCAAAGTAAGACAAAAGGAAGCTCAATACACTTAATTAGGACCAACATAGACTCGTTACATCATCCTTTGGTTATATAAACCATCCTAGTGACTAAAATGGAGCCATTGACTAAAGTAAGACCAAATGAGGCTCAATACACTCAATTAGGACCAAAATAGGTTCATCACATCATCCTTTGGTTATCTACAACTTCCTAGTGACTAAAATGGAGCCATTGACCAAAGTAAGACCAAATGAAGCTCAATACACTCAATTAGGACCAATATAGGCTCATTAGATCATCCTTCAGTTATCTAAACCTTCCTACTGACTAAAATGGAGCCATTGACCAAAGTAAGACAAAATGAAGCTCAATACACTCAATTAGGACAAAAATAGGGTCATTACATCATCCTTTGGTTATCTACAACATCCTAGTGACTAAAATGGAGCCATTGACCAAAGTAAGACAAAATGAAGCTCAATACACTCAATTAGGACAAAAATAGGCTCATTACATCATCCTTTGGTTATCTACAACATCCTAGTGACTAAAATGGAGCCATTGACCAAAGTAAGACAAAATGAAGCTTAATACACTCAATTAGGACCAAAATGGGCTCATTACATCATCCTTTGGTTATCTACAACATCCTAGTAACTAAAATGGAGCCATTGACCAAAGTAAGACCAAATGAAGCTCAATACACTGAATTAGGACCAAAATAGGTTCATCACATCATCCTTTGGTTATCTACAACTTCCTAGTGACTAAAATGGAGCCATTGACCAAAGTAAGACCAAATGAAGCTCAATACACTCAATTAGGATCAATATAGGCTCATTAGATCATCCTTTAGTTATCTAAACCTTCCTAGTGACTAAAATGGAGCCATTGACCAAAGTAAGACAAAATGAAGCTCAATACACTCAATTAGGACCAAAATAGGCTCATTACATCATCCTTTGGTTATCTACAACATCCTAGTGACTAAAATGGAGCCATTGACTAAAGTAAGACCAAATGAGGCTCAATACACTCAATTAGGACCAAAATAGGTTCATCACATCATCCTTTGGTTATCTACAACTTCCTAGGGACTAAAATGGAGCCATTGACCAAAGTAAGACCAAATGAAGCTCAATACACTCAATTAGGATCAATATAGGCTCATTAATCATCCTTTAGTTATCTAAACCTTCCTAGTGACTAAAATGGAGCCATTGACCAAAGTAAGACAAAATGAAGCTCAATACACTCAATTAGGACCAAAATAGGCTCATTACATCATCCTTTGATTATCTACAACATCCTAGTGACTAAAATGGAGCCATTGACAAAAGTAAGACAAAATGAAGCTCAATACACTCAATTAGGACCAAAATAGGCTCATTACATCATCCTTTTGTTATCTACAACATCCTAGTGACTAAAATGGAGCCATTGACCAAAGTAAGACCAAATGAAGCTCAATACACTCAATTAGGACCAAAATAGGCTCATTACGTCATCCTTTGGTTATCTACAACATCCTAGTGACTAAAATGGAGCCATTGACCAAAGTAAGACCAAATGAAGCTCAATACACTCAATTAGGATCAATATAGGCTCATTAGATCATCCTTTAGTTATCTAAACCTTCCTAGTGACTAAAATGGAGCCATTGACCAAAGTAAGATCAAATGAAGCTCAAACACTCAATTAGGACCAAAAAATAGGCTCATTACATCATCCTTTG
>RYYW01000348.1:0-16831 GCA_013621005.1 Aeschynomene evenia | reverse complement strand
CTAAAATGGAGCCATTGTCCAAAGTAAGACCAAATGAAGGTCAATACACTCAATTAGGACCAAAATAGGCTCATTACATCATCCTTTGGTTATCTACAACATCCTAGTGACTAAAATGGAGCCATTGACCAAAGTAAGACCAAATGAAGCTCAATACACTCAATTAGGACCAAAATAGGCTCATTACATCATCCTTTGGTTATCTAAACCTTCCTAGTGACTAAAATGGAGCCATTGACCAAAGTAAGACCAAATGAAGCTCAATACACTCAATTAGGACCAAAATAGGCTCATTACATCATCCTTTGGTTATCTAAACCTTCCTAGTGACTAAAATGGAGCCATTGTCCAAAGTAAGACCAAATGAAGGTCAATACACTCAATAGGACAAAATAGGCTCATTATCATCCTTTGGTTATTTACAACATCCTAGTGACTAAAATGAGGCCATTGACCAAAGTAAGACCAAATGAAGTTAATACACTCAATTAGGACCAAAATAGCATTACATCATCCTTTGTTATCTACAACATCCTAGTGACTAAAATGGAGCCATCCAAAGTAAGACCAAATGAAGGTCAATACACTCAATTAGGACCAAAATAGGCTCATTACATCATCCTTGGTTATCTAAACCTTCCTAGTGACTAAATGGAGCCATTGACCAAAGTAAGACCAAATGAAGCTCAATACACTCAATTAGGACCAAAATAGGCTCATTACATCATCCTTTGGTTATCTACAACATCCTAGTGACTAAAATGGAGCCATTGACCAAAGTAAGACCAAATGAAGCTCAATACACTCAATTAGGACCAAAATAGGCTCATTACATCATCCTTTGTTATCTACAACATCCTAGTGACTAAAATGGAGCCATTGACCAAAGTAAGACCAAATGAAGCTCAATACACTCAATTAGGACCAAAATAGGCTCATTACATCATCCTTTGTTTATCTAAACCTTCCTAGTGACTAAAATGGAGCCATTGACCAAAGTAAGACCAAATGAAGCTCAATACACTCAATTTAGGCTGGTTATCTAAACATCCTAGTGACTAAAATGGAGCATTGACCAAGTAAGACCAATGAAGGCCCTCTTCTCTCAACCACCTGCTCCCCTGGACAAAATGGAGCATTGACCAAAAGTAAGACCAAATGAAGCTCATACACTCTATTAGGACCAAAATAGGCCTCATTACAATCATCCTTTGGTTATCTAAACCTTCCTAGTGACTAAATGGAGCCATTGTCCAAAGTAAGACCAAATGAAGGTCAATACTCATTTAGGATCAAAATAGGCTCATTATTCATCCTTTGGTTATTTACATCATCCTATTGACTAAAATGGAGCCATTGACCAAAGTAAGACCAAATGAAGTTTAATACACTCAATTAGGACAAAATAGCCTTATTACATCATCCATTAGTTATCCTACAACATCCTAGTGACTAAAATGGAGCCATGGTCCAAAGTAAGACCAAATGAAGGTCAATACACTCAATTAGGACCAAAATAGGCTCATTACATCATCCTTTGGTTATTCAACATCCTAGTGACTAAAATGGAGCCATTGACCAAAGTAAGACCAAATGAAGCTCAATACACTCAATTAGGACCAAAATAGGCTCATTACATCATCCTTTGGTTATCTACAACATCCTAGTGACTAAAATGGAGCCATTGACCAAAGTAAGACCAAATGAAGCTCAATACACTCAATTAGGACAAAATAGGCTCATTACATCATCCTTTTAGTTATCTACAACATCCTAGTGACTAAAATGGAGCCATTGTCCAAAGTAAGACCAAATGAAGGTCAATACACTCAATTAGGACCAAAATAGGCCTCATTATGTCATCCTTTGGTTATTAAACATCCTAGTGACTAAAATGAGGCCATTGACCAAAGTAAGACCAAATGAAGTTAATACACTCAATTAGGACCAAAATAGCCTCATTACATCATCCATTAGTTTATCTACAACATCCTAGTGACTAAAATGGAGCCATTTCCAAAGTAAGACCAAATGAAGGTCAATACACTCAATTAGGACCAAAATAGGCTCAATTACATCATCCATTGGTTATCTAAACACTTCCTAGTGACTAAAATGGAGCTATTGACCAAAGTAAGACCAAATGAAGCTCAATACACTCAATTAGGACCAAAATAGGCTCATTACATTCATCCTTTAGTTATCTACAACATCCTAGTGACTAAAATGGAGCCATTGACCAAAGTAAGACCAAATGAAGCTCAATACACTCAATTAGACCAAATAGGCTCATTACATCATCCTTTGTTATCTAAACCTTCCTAGTGACTAAAATGGAGCCATTGACCAAAAGTAAGACCAAATGAAGCTCAATACACCCAATTAGGACCAAAATAGGCTCATTACATCATCCTTTGTTTATCTAAACCTTCCTATTGACTAAAATGGAGCCATTGACCAAAGTAAGACAAAATGAAGCTCAATACACTCATTAGGAACCAAAATAGGCTCATTACATCATCCTTTGGTTATCTACAACATCCTAGTGACTAAAATGGAGTCATTGACCAAAGTAAGACCAAATGAAGGTCAATACACTCAATTAGGACCAAAATAGGCTCATTACATCATCCTTTGGTTATCTAAACCTCCTAGTGACTAAAAATGGAGCCATTGACCAAAGTAAGACCAAATGAAGCTCAATACACTCATTAGGACCAAAATAGGCTCATTACATCATCCTTTGTTATCTAACCTTCCTAGTGACTAAAATGGAGCCATTGTCCAAAAGTAAGACCAAATGAAGGTCAATACACTCATTAGGACAAAATAGGCTCATTATTCATCCTTGGGTTATTTACACATCCTAGTGACTAAAATGAGGCCATTGACCAAAGTAAGACCAAAATGAAGTTTAATACACTCAATTAGGACCAAAATAGGCTTATTACATCATCCTTGGTTATCTACAACATCCTAGTGACTAAAATGGAGCCATTGGACCAAAGTAAGACCAAATGAAGGTCAATACACTCAATTAGGACCAAAATAGGCTCATTACATCATCCTTTGGTTATCTAAACCTTCCTAGTGACTAAAAATGGAGCCATTGACCAAAGTAAGACCAAATGAAGTCAATACACTCAATTAGGACCAAAATAGGCTCATTACATCATCCTTTGGTTATCTACAACATCCTAGTGACTAAAATGGAGCCATTGACCAAAGTAAGACCAAATGAAGCTCAATACACTCAATTAGGACCAAAATAGGCTCATTACATCATCCTTTAGTTATCTACAACATCCTAGTGACTAAAATGGAGCCATTGTCCAAAGTAAGACCAAATGAAGGTCAATACACTCAATTAGGACCAAAATAGGCTCATTATATCATCCTTTGGTTATTTACATCATCCTAGTGACTAAAATGGAGCCATTGACCAAAGTAAGACCAAATGAAGCTTAATACACTCAATTAGGACCAAAATAGGCCTTATTACATCATCCATTAGTTATCTAAACCATTCCTAGTGACTAAAATGGAGCCATTGGACCAAAGTAAGACCAAATGAAGGTCAATACACTCAATTAGGACCAAAATAGGCTCATTACATCATCCTTGGTTATCTAAACCTTCCTAGTGACTAAAATGGAGCATTGACCAAAGTAAGACCAAATGAAGCTCAATACACTCAATTAGGACCAAAATAGGCTCATTACATCATCCTTTGGTTATCTACAACATCCTAGTGACTAAAATGGAGCCATTGACCAAAGTAAGACCAAATGAAGCTCAATACACTCAATTAGGACCAAAATAGGCTCATTACATCATCCTTTAGTTATCTACAACATCCTAGTGACTAAAATGGAGCCATTGACCAAAGTAAGACCAAATGAAGGTCAATACACTCAATTAGGACCAAAATAGGCTCATTACATCATCCTTTGTTATCTAAACCTTCCTAGTGACTAAAATGGAGCCATTGACCAAAGTAAGACCAAATGAAGGTCAATACACTCAATTAGGACCAAAATAGGCTCATTACATCATCCTTTGGTTATCTACAACATCCTAGTGACTAAAATGAGCCATTGACCAAAGTAAGACCAAATGAAGTCAATACACTCAATTAGGACCAAAATAGGCTCATTACATCATCCTTTGGTTATCTAAACATTCCTAGTGACTAAAATGGAGCCATTGACCAAAGTAAGACCAAATGAAGCTCAATACACTCAATTAGGACCAAAATAGGCTCATTACATCATCCTTTGTTATCTAAACCTTCCTAGTGACTAAAATGGAGCCATTGTCCAAAGTAAGACCAAATGAAGGTCAATACACTCAATTAGGACAAAATAGGCTCATTACATCATCCTTTGGTTATCTAACATCTAGTGACTAAAATGGAGCCATTGACCAAAGTAAGACCAAATGAAGTTAATACACTCAATTAGGACCAAAATAGGCTTATTACATCATCCATTAGTTATCTACAACATCCTAGTGACTAAAATGGAGCCATGACCAAAGTAAGACCAAATGAAGGTCAATACACTCAATTAGGACAAAATAGGCTCATTACATCATCCATTGGTTATCTAAACCTTCCTAGTGACTAAAATGGAGCTATTGACCAAAGTAAGACCAAATGAAGCTCAATACACTCAATTAGGACCAAAATAGGCTCATTACATCATCCTTTGGTTTATCTACAACATCCTAGTGACTAAAATGGAGCCATTGACCAAAGTAAGACCAAATGAAGCTCAATACACTCAATTAGGACCAAAATAGGCTCATTACATCATCCTTTGTTATCTACAACATCCTAGTGACTAAAATGGAGCCATTGACCAAAGTAAGACCAAATGAAGCTCAATACACTCAATTAGGACCAAAATAGGCTCATTACATCATCCTTTGGTTATCTAAACCATCCTAGTGACTAAAATGGAGCCATTGACCAAAGTAAGACCAAATGAAGCTTCAATACACTCAATTAGGACCAAAATAGGCCTCATTACATCATCCTTTGTTATCTACAACATCCTAGTGACTAAAATGGAGCCATTGACCAAAGTAAGACCAAATGAAGGTCAATACACTCAATTAGGACCAAAATAGCCTCATTACATCATCCTTTGGTTATCTACAACATCCTAGTGACTAAAATGGAGCCATTGACCAAAGTAAGACCAAATGAAGCTCAATACACTCAATTAGGACAAAATAGGCTCATTACATCATCCTTTGGTTTATCTACAACACTTCCTAGTGACTAAAATGGAGCCATTGACCAAAAGTAAGACCAAAATGAAGGCTCAATACACTCAAATTAGGACCAAAAATAGGCCTCATTCACAATCATCCTTTGTTATCTACAACATCCTAGTGACTAAAATGGAGCCATTGACCAAAGTAAGACCAAATGAAGCTCAATACACTCAATTAGGACCAAAATAGGCTCATTACATCATCCTTTGTTTATCTAAACCTTCCTATTGACTAAAATGGAGCCATTGTCCAAAGTAAGACCAATGAAGGTCAATACACTCAATTAAGACCAAAATAGGCTCATTACATCATCCTTTGGTTATCTACAACATCCTAGTGACTAAAATGGAGTCATTGACCAAGTAAGACCAAATGAAGGTCAATACACTCAATTAGGACCAAAATAGGCTCATTACATCATCCTTTGGTTATCTAAACCTTCCTAGTGACTAAAATGGAGCCATTGACCAAAGTAAGACCAAATGAAGCTCAATACACTCAATTAGGACCAAAATAGGCTCATTACATCATCCTTTGTTATCTAAACCTTCCTAGTGACTAAATGGAGCCATTGTCCAAGTAAGACCAAATGAAGGTCAATACACTCATTAGGATCAAAATAGGCTCATTATGTCATCCTTTGGTTATTTTACATCAATTCCTAGTGACTAAAATGAGGCCATTGACCAAAGTAAGACCAAATGAAGTTTAATTATCACTCAATTAGACCAAAATAGGCCTCATTACATCATCCATTAGTTATCTACAACATCCTAGTGACTAAAATGGAGCCATGGGCCAAAGTAAGACCAAATGAAGGTCAATACACTCAATTAGGACCAAAATAGGCTCATTACATCATCCATTGGTTATCTAAACCTTCCTAGTGACTAAAATGGAGCTATTGACCAAAGTAAGACCAAATGAAGCTCAATACACTCAATTAGGACCAAAATAGGCTCATTACATCATCCTTTGGTTATCTACAACATCCTAGTGACTAAAATGGAGCCATTGACCAAAGTAAGACCAAATGAAGCTCAATACACTCAATTAGGACCAAAATAGCTCATTACATCATCCTTTAGTTATCTACAACATCCTAGTGACTAAAATGGACCATTGACCAAAGTAAGACCAAATGAAGCTCAATACACTCAATTAGGACCAAAATAGGCTCATTACATCATCCTTTGTTTATCTAAACCTTCCTATTGACTAAAATGGAGCCATTGACCAAAGTAAGACCAAATGAAGCTCAATACACTCAATTAGGACCGAATAGGCTCATTACATCATCCTTTGGTTATCTAAACCTTCCTAGTGACTAAATGGAGCCATTGTCCAAAGTAAGACCAAATGAAGGTCAATACACTCAATTAGGACCAAAATAGGCTCATTACATCATCCTTTGGTTATCTACCATCCTAGTGACTAAAATGGAGCCATTGACCAAAGTAAGACCAAATGAGCTCAATACACTCAATTAGGACCAAAATAGGCTCATTACATCATCCTTGGTTATCTACAACATCCTAGTGACTAAAATGGAGCCATTGTCCAAAGTAAGACCAAATGAAGCTCAATACACTCAATTAGGACCAAAATAGGCTCATTACATCATCCTTTGGTTATCTACAACATCCTAGTGACTAAAATGGAGCCATTGACCAAAGTAAGACCAAATGAAGCTCAATACACTCAATTAGGACCAAAATAGGCCTCATTACATCATCCTTTGGTTATCTAAACATCCTAGTGACTAAAATGGAGCCATTGACCAAAGTAAGACCAAATGAAGCTCAATACACTCAATTAGGACCAAAATAGGCTCATTACATCATCCTTTGTTTATCTAAACCTTCCTATTGACTAAAATGGAGCCATTGAAAGTAAGACCAAATGAAGGTCAATACACTCAATTAGGACCAAAATAGGCTCATTACATCATCCTTTGGTTATCTACAACATCCTAGTGACTAAAATGGAGCATTGACCAAAGTAAGACCAAATGAAGGTCAATACACTCAATTAGGACCAAAATAGGCTCATTACATCATCCTTTGGTTATCTAAACCTTCCTAGTGACTAAAATGGAGCCATTGACCAAAGTAAGACCAAATGAAGCTCAATACACTCAATTAGGACCAAAATAGGCTCATTACATCATCCTTTGGTTATCTAAACCTTCCTAGTGACTAAAATGGAGCCATTGTCCAAAGTAAGACCAAATGAAGGTCAATACACTCATTTAGGATCAAAATAGGCTCATTATGTCATCCTTTGGTTATTTACATCATCCTAGTGACTAAAATGAGGCCATTGACCAAAGTAAGACCAAATGAAGTTTAATACACTCAATTAGGACCAAAATAGCCTTATTACATCATCCATTAGTTATCTACAACATCCTAGTGACTAAAATGGAGCCATGGACCAAAGTAAGACCAAATGAAGGTCAATACACTCAATTAGGACCAAAATAGGCTCATTACATCATCCATTGGTTATCTAAACCTTCCTAGTGACTAAAATGGAGCTATTGACCAAAGTAAGACCAAATGAAGCTCAATACACTCAATTAGGACCAAAATAGGCTCATTACATCATCCTTTGGTTATCTACAACATCCTAGTGACTAAAATGGAGCCATTGACCAAAGTAAGACCAAATGAAGCTCAATACACTCAATTAGGACCAAAATAGGCTCATTACATCATCCTTTGTTATCTACAACATCCTAGTGACTAAAATGGAGCCATTGACCAAAGTAAGACCAAATGAAGCTCAATACACTCAATTAGGACCAAAATAGGCTCATTACATCATCCTTTGTTTAAATTCCTAGTGACTAAAATGGAGCCATTGACCAAAGTAAGACCAAATGAAGTCAATACACTCAATTAGTAGGCTCATTACATCATCCTTTGGTTATCTATTCCTAGTGACTAAAATGGAGCCATTGACCAAAGTAAGACCAAATGAAGTCAATACACTCAATTAGGACCAAAATAGGCTCATTACATCATCCTTTGGTTATCTACAACATCCTAGTGACTAAAATGGAGCCATTGACCAAAGTAAGACCAAATGAAGCTCAATACACTCAATTAGGACCAAAATAGGCTCATTACATCATCCTTTGGTTATCTACAACATCCTAGTGACTAAAATGGAGCCATTGACCAAAGTAAGACCAAATGAAGCTCAATACACTCAATTAGGACCAAAATAGGCTCATTACATCATCCTTTGTTATCTACAACATCCTAGTGACTAAAATGGAGCCATTGACCAAAGTAAGACCAAATGAAGCTCAATACACTCAATTAGGACCAAAATAGGCTCATTACATCATCCTTTGGTTATCTAAACCTTCCTAGTGACTAAAATGGAGCCATTGACCAAAGTAAGACCAAATGAAGCTCAATACACTCACCAAATTAGGAGCCATTGACCAAAGTAAGACCAAATGAAGCTCAATACACTCAATTTAGGACTCATTACATCATCCTTTGGTTATCTACAACATCCTAGTGACTAAAATGGAGCCATTGACCAAAGTAAGACCAAATGAAGGTCAATACACTCAATTAGGACCAAAATAGGCTCATTACATCATCCTTTGGTTATCTAAACCTTCCTAGTGACTAAAATGGAGCCATTGACCAAAGTAAGACCAAATGAAGCTCAATACACTCAATTAGGACCAAAATAGGCTCATTACATCATCCTTTGGTTATCAACCTTCCTAGTGACTAAAATGGAGCCATTGTCCAAAGTAAGACCAAATGAAGGTCAATACACTCATTTAGGATCAAAATAGGCTCATTAATCCTTTGGCTAGTGACTAAAATCCATTGACCAAAGTAAGACCAAATGAAAATACACTCAATTAGGACCAAAATAGGCCTTACATCATCCATTGGTTATCTACAACATCCTAGTGACTAAAATGGAGCCATTGGCCAAAGTAAGACCAAATGAAGTCAATACACTCAATTAGGACCAAAATAGGCTCATTACATCATCCTTTGGTTATCTAAACCTTCCTAGTGACTAAAATGGAGCCATTGACCAAAGTAAGACCAAATGAAGCTCAATACACTCAATTAGGACCAAAATAGGCTCATTACATCATCCTTTGGTTATCTACAACATCCTAGTGACTAAAATGGAGCCATTGACCAAAGTAAGACCAAATGAAGCTCAATACACTCAATTAGGACCAAAATAGGCTCATTACATCATCCTTATCTACAACATCCTAGTGACTAAATCATTGACCAAAGTAATGAAGCTCAATACACTCAATTAGGACCAAAATAGGCTCATTACATCATCCTTTGGTTATCTAAACATCCTAGTGACTAAAATGGAGCCATTGACCAAAGTAAGACCAAATGAAGCTCAATACACTCAATTAGGACCAAAATAGGCTCATTACATCATCCTTTGGTTATCTAAAATCCTAGTGACTAAAATGGAGCCATTTCCAAAGTAAGACCAAATGAAGTCAATACACTCAATTAGGACCAAAATAGGCTCATTACATCATCCTTTGGTTATCTACCATCCTAGTGACTAAAATGGAGCCATTGACCAAAGTAAGACCAAATGAAGCTCAATACACTCAATTAGGACCAAAATAGGCTCATTACATCATCCTTTGGTTATCTACAACATCCTAGTGACTAAAATGGAGCCATTGACCAAAGTAAGACCAAATGAAGCTCAATACACTCAATTAGGACCAAAATAGGCTCATTACATCATCCTTTGGTTATCTACAACATCCTAGTGACTAAAATGGAGCCATTGACCAAAGTAAGACCAAATGAAGCTCAATACACTCAATTAGGACCAAAATAGGCTCATTACATCATCCTTTGGTTATCTAAACCTTCCTAGTGACTAAATGGAGCCATTGACCAAAGTAAGACCAAATGAAGCTCAATACACTCAATTAGGACCAAAATAGGCTCATTACATCATCTTTGTTATCATCCTAGTGACTAAAATGGAGCCATTGACAAAGTAAGACCAAATGAAGCTCAATACACTCAATTAGGACATTACATCATCCTTTGGTTATCTACAACATCCTAGTGACTAAAATGGAGCCATTGTCCAAAGTAAGACCAAATGAAGCTCAATACACTCAATTAGGACCAAAATAGGCTCATTACATCATCCTTTGGTTATCTAAACTTCCTAGTGACTAAAATGGAGCCATTGACCAAAGTAAGACCAAATGAAGCTCAATACACTCAATTAGGACCAAAATAGGCTCATTACATCATCCTTTGGTTATCTACAACATCCTAGTGACTAAAATGGAGCCATTGACCAAAGTAAGACCAAATGAAGCTCAATACACTCAATTAGGACCAAAATAGGCTCATTACATCATCCTTTGGTTATCTACAACATCCTAGTGACTAAAATGGAGCCATTGTCCAAAGTAAGACCAAATGAAGCTCAATACACTCAATAGGACCAAAATAGGCTCATTACATCATCCTTTGGTTATCTAAACCTTCCTAGTGACTAAAATGGAGCCATTGACCAAAGTAAGACCAAATGAAGCTCAATACACTCAATTAGGACCAAATAGGCTCATTACATCATCTTTGGTTATCAACATCCTAGTGACTAAAATGGAGCCATTGACCAAAGTAAGACAAATGAAGCTCAATACACTCAATTAGGACCAAAATAGGCTCATTACATCATCCTTTGGTTATCTAACATCCTAGTGACTAAAATGGAGCCATTGACCAAAGACCAAATGAAGCTCAATACACTCAATTAGGACAAAATAGGCTCATTACATCATCCTTTGGTTATCTAACATCCTAGTGACTAAAATGGAGCCATTGTCCAAAGTAAGACCAAATGAAGCTCAATACACTCAATTAGGACCAAAATAGGCTCATTACATCATCCTTTGGTTATCTAAACCTTCCTAGTGACTAAAATGGAGCCATTGACCAAAGTAAGACCAAATGAAGCTCATACACTCAATTAGGACCAAATAGGCTCATTACATCATCCTTTGGTTATCTACAACATCCTAGTGACTAAAATGGAGCCATTGACCAAGTAAGACCAAATGAAGCTCAATACACTCAAATAGGACCAAAATAGGCTCATTACATCATCCTTTGGTTATCTAAACCTTCCTAGTGACTAAAATGGAGCCATTGACCAAAGTAAGACCAAATGAAGCTCAATACACTCAATTAGGACCAAAATAGGCTCATTACATCATCCTTTGGTTATCTACAACATCCTAGTGACTAAAATGGAGCCATTGACCAAAGTAAGACCAAATGAAGCTCAATACACTCAATTAGGACCAAAATAGGCTCATTACATCATCCTTTGGTTATCTAAACCTAGTGACTAAAATGGAGCATTGACCAAAGTAAGACCAAATGAAGCTCAATACACTCAATTAGGACCAAAATAGGCTCATTACATCATCCTTTGGTTATCTAACATCCTAGTGACTAAAATGGAGCCATTGACCAAAGTAAGACCAAATGAAGCTCAATACACTCAATTAGGACCAAAATAGGCTCATTACATCATCCTTTTGGTTATCTAAACCTTCCTAGTGACTAAAATGGAGCATTGACCAAAGTAAGACCAAATGAAGCTCAATACACTCAATTAGGACCAAAATAGGCTCATTACATCATCCTTTGGTTATCTAACATCCTAGTGACATCCTAGTGACTAAAATGGAGCCATTGACCAAAGTAAGACCAAATGAAGCTCAATACACTCAATTAGGACCAAAATAATTACATCATCCTTTGGTTATCTACAACATCCTAGTGACTAAAATGGAGCCATTGACCAAAGTAAGACCAAATGAAGCTCAATACACTCAATTAGGAAAAATAGGCTCATTACATCATCCTTTGGTTATCTAGTGACTAAAATGGAGCATTGACCAAAGTAAGACCAAATGAAGCTCAATACACTCAATTAGGACCAAAATAGGCTCATTACATCATCCTTTGGTTATCTACAACATCCTAGTGACTAAAATGGAGCCATTGACCAAAGTAAGACCAAATGAAGCTCAATACACTCAATTAGGACAAAAAATAGGCTCATTACATCATCCTTTGGTTATCTATCCTAGTGACTAAAATGGAGCCATTGACCAAAGTAAGACCAAATGAAGCTCAATACACTCAATTAGGACCAAAATAGGCTCATGGTTACAACATCCTAGTGACTAAAATGGAGCCATTTCCAAATGAAGCTCAACTCAATTAGGACAAAATAGGCTCATTACATCATCCTTTGGTTATCTACAACATCCTAGTGACTAAAATGGAGCCATTGACCAAAGTAAGACCAAATGAAGCTCAATACACTCAATTAGGACCAAAATAGGCTCATTACATCATCCTTTGGTTATCTAAACATCCTAGTGACTAAAATGGAGCCATTGACCAAAGTAAGACCAAATGAAGCTCAATACACTCAATTAGGACCAAAATAGGCTCATTACATCATCCTTTGGTTATCTACAACATCCTAGTGACTAAAATGGAGCCATTGACCAAAGTAAGACCAAATGAAGCTCAATACACTCAATTAGGACCAAAATAGGCTCATTACATCATCCTTTGGTTATCTAAACATCCTAGTGACTAAAATGGAGCCATTGACCAAAGTAAGACCAAATGAAGCTCAATACACTCAATTAGGACCAAAATAGGCTCATTACATCATCCTTTGGTTATCTACAACATCCTAGTGACTAAAATGGAGCCATTGACCAAAGTAAGACCAAATGAAGCTCAATACACTCAATTAGGACCAAAATAGGCTCATTACATCATCCTTTGGTTATCTACAACATCCTAGTGACTAAAATGGAGCCATTGACCAAAGTAAGACCAAATGAAGCTCAATACACTCAATTAGGACCAAAATAGGCTCATTACATCATCCTTTGGTTATCTACAACATCCTAGTGACTAAAATGGAGCCATTGACCAAAGTAAGACCAAATGAAGCTCAATACACTCAATTAGGACCAAAATAGGCTCATTACATCATCCTTTGGTTATCTACAACATCCTAGTGACTAAAATGGAGCCATTGACCAAAGTAAGACCAAATGAAGCTCAATACACTCAATTAGGACCAAAATAGGCTCATTACATCATCCTTTGGTTATCTACAACATCCTAGTGACTAAAATGGAGCCATTGACCAAAGTAAGACCAAATGAAGCTCAATACACTCAATTAGGACCAAAATAGGCTCATTACATCATCCTTTTTATCTACAACATCCTAGTGACTAAAATGGAGCCATTGCCAAAGTAAGACCAAATGAAGCAATACACTCAATAGGACCAAAATAGGCTCATTACATCATCCTTTGGTTATCCTAGTGACTAAAATGGAGCCATTGACCAAAGTAAGACCAAATGAAGCTATCAATTAGGACCAAAATAGGCTCATTACATCATCCTTTGGTTATCTACAACATCCTAGTGACTAAAATGGAGCCATTGACCAAAGTAACCAAATGAAGCTCAATACACTCAATTAGGACAAAAAAATAGGCTCATTACATCATCCTTTGGTTATCTACAACATCCTAGTGACTAAAATGGAGCCATTGACCAAAGTAAGACCAAATGAAGCTCAATTTAGGACCAAAATAGGCTCATTACATCATATCTTCCCAAAATGAAGGTAGGCTCATTACATCATCCTTTGGTTATCTACAACATCCTAGTGACTAAAATGGAGCCATTGACCAAAGTAAGACCAAATGAAGCTCAATACACTCAATTAGGACCAAAATAGGCTCATTACATCATCCTTTGGTTATCTACAACATCCTAGTGACTAAAATGGAGCCATTGACCAAAGTAAGACCAAATGAAGCTCAATACACTCAATTAGGACCAAAATAGGCTCATTACATCATCCTTTGGTTATCTACAACATCCTAGTGACTAAAATGGAGCCATTGACCAAAGTAAGACCAAATGAAGCTCAATACACTCAATTAGGACCAAAATAGGCTCATTACATCATCCTTTGGTTATCTACAACATCCTAGTGACTAAAATGGAGCCATTGTCCAAAGTAAGACCAAATGAAGCTCAATACACTCAATTATAGGCTCATTACATCATCCTTTGGTTATCTACAACATCCTAGTGACTAAAATGGAGCCATTGACCAAAGTAAGACCAAATGAAGCTCAATACACTCAATTAGGACCAAAATAGGCTCATTACATCATCCTTTGGTTATACAACATCCTAGTGACTAAAATGGAGCCATTGACCAAAGTAAGACCAAATGAAGCTCAATACACTCAATTAGGACAAAATAGGCTCATTACATCATCCTTTGGTTATCTAAACATCCTAGTGACTAAAATGGAGCCATTGACCAAAAGTAAGACCAAATGAAGCTCAATACACTCAATTAGGACCAAAATAGGCTCATTACATCATCCTTTGGTTATCTACAACATCCTAGTGACTAAAATGGAGCCATTGACCAAAGTAAGACCAAATGAAGCTCAATACACTCAATTAGGACCCAAATAGGCTCATTACATCATCCTTTGGTTATCTAAACATCCTAGTGACTAAAATGGAGCCATTGACCAAAGTAAGACCAAATGAAGCTCAATACACTCAATTAGGACCAAAATAGGCTCATTACATCATCCTTTGGTTATCTACAACATCCTAGTGTAAAATGGAGCCATTGACCAAAGTGCTCAATACACTCAATTAGGACCAAAATAGGCTCATTACATCATCCTTTGGTTATCTACAACATCCTAGTGACTAAAATGGAGCCATTGACCAAAGTAAGACCAAATGAAGCTCAATACACTCAATTAGGACCAAAATAGGCTCATTACATCATCCTTTGGTTATCTACAACATCCTAGTGACTAAAATGCCATTGACCAAAGTAAGACCAAATGAAGCTCAATACACTCAATTAGGACCAAAATAGGCTCATTACATCATCCTTTGGTTATCTACAACATCCTAGTGACTAAAATGGAGCCATTGACCAAAGTAAGACCAAATGAAGCTCAATACACTCAATTAGGACCAAAATAGGCTCATTACATCATCCTTTGGTTATAAAACATCCTAGTGACTAAAATGGAGCCATTGACCAAAGTAAGACCAAATGAAGCTCAATACACTCAATTAGGACCAAAATAGGCTCATTACATCATCCTTTGGTTATCTACAACATCCTAGTGACTAAAATGGAGCCATTGACCAAAGTAAGACCAAATGAAGCTCAATACACTCAATTAGGACCAAAATAGGCTCATTACATCATCCTTTGGTTATCTACAACATCCTAGTGACTAAAATGGAGCCATTGGACCAAATGAAGCTCAATACACTCAATTAGGACCAAAAGGCTCATTACATCATCCTTTGGTTATCTAAACATCCTAGTGACTAAAATGGAGCCATTGACCAAAGTAAGACCAAATGAAGCTCAATACACTCAATTAGGACCAAAATAGGCTCATTACATCATCCTTTGGTTATCTAAACCTTCCTAGTGACTAAAATGGAGCCATTGACCAAAGTAAGACCAAATGAAGCTCAATACACTCAATTAGGACCAAAAAGGCTCATTACATCATCCTTTGGTTATCTACAACATCCTAGTGACTAAAATGGAGCCATTGTCCAAAGTAAGACCAAATGAAGCTCAATACACTCAATTAGGACCAAATAGTCTCACATCATCCTTTGGTTATCTACAACATCCTAGTGACTAAAATGGAGCCATTGACCAAAGTAAGACCAAATGAAGCTCAATACACTCAATTAGGACCAAAATAGGCTCATTACATCATCCTTTGGTTATCTACAACATCCTAGTGACTAAAATGGAGCCATTGACCAAAGTAAGACCAAATGAAGCTCAATACACTCAATTAGGACAAAATAGGCTCATTACATCATCCTTTGGTTATCTACAACATCCTAGTGACTAAAATGGAGCCATTGACCAAAGTAAGACCAAATGAAGCTCAATACACTCAATTAGGACCAAAATAGGCTCATTACATCATCCTTTGGTTATCTCCTAGTGACTAAAATGGAGCCATTGACCAAAGTAAGACCAAATGAAGCTCAATACACTCAATTAGGACCAAAAGGCTCATTACATCATCCTTTGCTACAACATCCTAGTGACTAAAATGGAGCCATTGTCCAAAGTAAGACCAAATGAAGCTCAATACACTCACCAAAATAGGCTCATTACATCATCCTTTGGTTATCTAAACCTTCCTAGTGACTAAAATGGAGCCATTGACCAAAGTAAGACCAAATGAAGCTCAATACACTCAATTAGGACCAAAATAGGCTCATTACATCATCCTTTGGTTATCTACAACATCCTAGTGACTAAAATGGAGCCATTGACCAAAGTAAGACCAAATGAAGCTCAATACACTCAATTAGGACCAAAATAGGCTCATTACATCATCCTTTGGT
>RYYW01000347.1:29684-62057 GCA_013621005.1 Aeschynomene evenia | reverse complement strand
TGACTAAAATGGACGAATTGACCAAAGTAAGACCAAATGAGGACCAAAATAGGCTCATTACATCATCCTTTGGTTATCTACAAATCCTAGTGACTAAAATGGAGCCATTGACCAAAGTAAGACCAAATGAAGCTAATACACTCAATCAGGACCAAAGTAGGCTCATTACATCATCCTTTGGTAATCTACAACATCCTAATGACTAAAATGGACGAATTGACCAAAGTAAGACCAAATGATGCTCAATACACTCAATTAGGACCAAAATAGGCTCATTACATCATCCTTTGGTTATCTACAACTTCCTAGTGACTAAAATGGAGCCATTGACCAAAGTAGAACCAAATGAAGCTCAACACACTCAATTAGGACCAAAATAGGCTCATTACATCATCCTTTGGTTATCTACAACATCCTAGTGACTAAAACGGACGAATTGACCAAAGTAAGACCAAATGAAGCTCAATACACTCGATTGGACCAAATAGACTTATTACATCATCCTTTGGTAATCTACAACATCCTAGTGACTAAAATGAAAGAATTGGCCAAAGTAAGACTAAATGAAGCACAATACACTCAATTAGGACCAAAATAAGCTCATTACATCATCCTTTGGTAATCTACAACATCCTAGTGACTAAAATGGACGAATTGACCAAAGTAAGACCAAATAAAGCTCAATACACTCAATTAGGACCAAAATAGACTCGTTACATCATTCTTTGGTAATCTACAACATCCTAGTGACTAAAATGAAAGAATTGACCAAAGTAAGACTAAATGAAGCACATTACACTCAATTAGGACCAAAATAGGCGCATTACATCATCCTTTGGTTATCTACAACATCCTAGTGACTAAAATGGAGCCATTGACCAAAGTAAGACCAAATGAAGCTCAATACACTCAATCAGGACCAAAGTAGGCTCATTACATCATCCTTTGGTAATCTACAACATCCTAGTGACTAAAATGGAGCCATTGACCAAAGTAAGACCAAATGAAGCTCAATATATTCAATCAGGACCAAAGTAGGCTCATTACATCATCCTTTGGTAATCTACAACATCCCAATGACTAAAATGGACGAATTGACCAAAGTAAGACCAAATGATGCTCAATACACTCAATTAGGACCAAAATAGGCTCATTACATCATCCTTTGGTTATCTACAACTTCCTAGTGACTAAAATGGAGCCGTTGACCAAGTAGGACCAAATGAAGCTCAACACACTCAATTAGGACAAAATAGGCTCATTACATCATCCTCTGGTTATCTACAACATCCTAGTGACTAAAACAGACGAATTGACCAAAGTAAGACCAAATGAAGCTCAATACACTCAATTAGGACCAAAATAGCTATAACATCATCCTTTGGTACACTCCATACAAATAGTGACTAAAATGAAGAATTGAAAAAGTAACAATGAAGCACAATACACTCAATTAGGAACAAATAGGCTCATTACATCATCCTTTGGTAATCTACACATCCTAGTGACTAAAATGGACGAATTGACCAAAGTAAGACCAAATGAGCTCAATACACTCAATTAGGACCAAAATAGACTCATTACATCATCCTTTGGTAATCTACAACATCCTAGTGACTAAAATGAAGATTGACCAAGTAAACCAATAAGCTCAATACACTCAATTAGACCAAAATAGGCTCATTACATCATCCTTTGTTATCTACAACATCCTAGTGACTAAAATGGAGAATGACCAAAGTAAGACCAAATGAAGCTCAATACACTCAATTAGACCAAAATAGGCTCATTACATCATCCTTTGGTTATCTACAACATCCTAGTGACTAAAATGGAGCCATTGACCAAAGTAAGACCAAATGAAGCTCAATACACTCAATCAGGACCAAAGTAGGCTCATTACATCATCCTTTGGTAATCTACAACATCCTAATGACTAAAATGACGAATTGACCAAAGTAAGACCAAATGAAGCTCAATACACTCAATTAGGACCAAAATAGGCTCATTACATCATCCTTTGGTTATCTACAACATCCTAGTGACTAAAATGGAGCCATTGACCAAAGTAAGACCAAATGAAGCTCAATACACTCAATAGGACCAAAGTAGGCTCATTACATCATCCTTTGGTAATCTACAACATCCTAATGACTAAAATGGACGAATTGACCAAAGTAAGACCAAATGAAGCTCAATACACTCAATTAGGACCAAAATAGGCTCATTACATCATCCTTTGGTTATCTACAACATCCTAGTGACTAAAATGGAGCCATTGACCAAAGTAGACCAAATGAAGCTCAATACACTCAATCAGGACCAAAGTAGGCTCATTACATCATCCTTTGGTAATCTACAACATCCTAATGACTAAAATGGACGAATTGACCAAAGTAAGACCAAATGAAGCTCAATACACTCAATTAGGACCAAAATAGGCTCATTACATCATCCTTTGGTTATCTACAACTTCCTAGTGACTAAAATGGAGCCATTGACCAAAGTAGAGACCAAATGAAGCTCAACACACTCAATTAGGACCAAAATAGGCTCATTACATCATCCTTTGGTAATCTACAACATCCTAGTGACTAAAATGGAGCCATTGACCAAAGTCAGTAAGACCAAATGAAGCTCAATACACTCAATTCAGGACAAAAGTAGGCTCATTACATCATCCTTTGGTAATCTACAACATCCTAATGACTAAAATGGAAGAATTGACCAAAGTAAGACAAATGATGCTCAATACACTCAATTAGGACCAAAATAGGCTCATTACATCATCCTTTGGTTATCTACAACTTCCTAGTGACTAAAATGGAGCATTGACCAAAGTAGGACCAAATGAAGCTCAATACACTCAATTAGGACCAAAATAGGCTCATTACATCATCCTTTGGTATCTACAACATCCTAGTGACTAAAATGACGAATTGACCAAAGTAAGACCAAATGAAGCTCAATACACTCAATTAGGACCAAAATAGACTCATTCATCATCCTTGGTAATCTACAACATCCTAGTGACTAAAATGAAAAATTGACCAAAGTAAGACTAAATGAAGCACTAATACACTCAATTAGGACCAAAATAGGCTCATTACATCATCCTTTGGTTATCTACAACATCCTAGTGACTAAAATGGAGCCATTGACCAAAGTAAGACCAAATGAAGCTCAATACACTCAATCAGGACCAAAGTAGGCTTCATTACATCATCCTTTGGTAATCTACAACATCCTAATGACTAAAATGGACGAATTGACCAAAGTAAGACCAAATGAAGCTCAATACACTCAATTAGGACCAAAATAGGCTCATTACATCATCCTTTGGTTATCTACAACATCCTAGTGACTAAAATGGAGCCATTGACCAAAGTAAGACCAAATGAAGCTCAATACACTCAATCAGGACCAAAGTAGGCTCATTACATCATCCTTTGGTAATCTACAACATCCTAGTGACTAAAATGGACGAATTGACCAAAGTAAATCTAAATGAAGCACAATACACTCAATTAGGACCAAAATAGGCTCATTACATCATCCTTTGGTTATCTACAACATCCTAGTGACTAAAATGGAGCCATTGACCAAAGTAAGACCAAATGAAGCTCAATACACTCAATCAGGACCAAAGTAGGCTCATTACATCATCCTTTGGTAATCTACAATATCCTAATGACTAAAATGGACGAATTGACCAAAGTAAGACCAAACGATGCTCAATACACTCAATTAGGACCAAAATAGGCTCATTACATCATCCTTTGGTTATCTACAACTTCCTAGTGACTAAAATGGAGCCATTGACAAAGTAGGACCACAATGAAGCTCAACACACTCAATTAGGACCAAAATAGGCTCATTACATCATCCTTTGGTTATCTACAACAACCTAGTGACTAAAATGGAGCCATTGACCAAAGTAAGTCCAAATGAAGCTCAATACACTCAATCAGGACCAAAGTAGGCTCATTACATCATCCTTTGGTAATCTACATATCCTAATGACTAAAATGGACGAATTGACTAAAGTAAGACCAAATGATACTGAATACACTCAATTAGGACCAAAATAGGCTCATTACATCATCCTTTGGTTATCTACAACTTCCTAGTGACTAAAATGGAGCCATTGACCAAAGTAGGACCAAATGAAGCTCAATACACTCAATTAGGACCAAAATAGGCTCATTACATCATCCTTTGGTAATCTACAACATCCTAGTGACTAAAATGGACGAATTGACCAAAGTAAGACCAAATGAAGCTCAATACACTCAATTAGGACCAAAATAGACTCATTACATCATCCTTTGGTAATCTACAACATCCTAGTGACTAAAATGAAATAATTGACCAAAGTAAGACTAAATGAAGCATAATACACTCAATTAGGACCAAAATAGGCTCATTACATCATCCTTTGGTTATCTACAACATCCTAGTGACTAAAATAAAGGAATTGACCAAAGTAAATCTAAATGAAGCACAATACACTCAATTAGGACCAAAATAGGCTCATTACATCATCCTTTGGTTATCTACAACATCCTAGTTACCAAAATGGAGCCATTGACCAAAGTAAGACCAAATGAAGCTCAATACACTCAATCAGGATCAAAGTAGGCTCATTACATCATCCTTTGGTAATCTACAATATCCTAATGACTAAAATGGACGAATTGACCAAAGTAAGACCAAATGGTGCTCAATACACTCAATTAGGACCAAAATAGGCTCATTACATCATCCTTTGGTTATCTACAACTCCTAGTGACTAAAATGGAGCCATTGACCAAAGTAGGACCAAATGAAGCTCAACACACTCAATTAGGACTAAAATAGGCTCATTACATCATCCTTTGGTAATCTACAACATCCTAGTGACTAAAATGAAAGAATTGACCAAAGTAAATCTAAATGAAGCACAATACACTCAATTAGGACCAAAATAGGCTCATTACATCATCCTTTGGTTATCTACAACATCCTAGTGACTAAAATGGAGCCATTGACCAAAGTAAGACCAAATGAAGCTCAATACACTCAATCAGGACCAAAGTAGGCTCATTACATCATCCTTTGGTAATCTACAATATCCTAATGACTAAAATGGACGAATTGACCAAAGTAAGACCAAACGATGCTCAATACACTCAATTAGGACCAAAATAGGCTCATTACATCATCCTTTGGTTATCTACAACTTCCTAGTGACTAAAATGGAGCCATTGACAAAAGTAGGACCACATGAAGCTCAACACACTCAATTAGGACCAAAATAGGCTCATTACATCATCCTTTGGTTATCTACAACAACCTAGTGACTAAAATGGAGCCATTGACCAAAGTAAGTCCAAATGAAGCTCAATACACTCAATCAGGACCAAAGTAGGCTCATTACATCATCCTTTGGTAATCTACATTATCCTAATGACTAAATGGACGAATTGACTAAAGTAAGACCAAATGATACTGAATACACTCAATTAGGACCAAAATAGGCTCATTACATCATCCTTTGGTTATCTACAACTTCCTAGTGACTAAAATGGAGCAATTGACCAAAGTAGGACCAAATGAAGCTCAACACACTCAATCAGGACCAAAGTAGGCTCATTACATCATCCTTTGGTTATCTACAACATCCTAGTGACTAAAATGGAGCCATTGACCAAAGTAAGACCAAATGAAGCTCAATACACTCAATCAGGACCAAAGTAGGCTCAAGAGATCATCCTTTGGTAAACTACAACATCCTAATGACTAAAATGGACGAATTGACCAAAGTAAGACCAAATGATGCTCAATACACTCAATTAGGACCAAAATAGGCTCATTACATCATCCTTTGGTTATCTACAACTTCCTAGTGACTAAAATGGAGCCATTGACCAAAGTAGGACCAAATGAAGCTCAATACACTCAATTAGGACCAAAATAGGCTCATTACATCATCCTTTGGTAATCTACAACATCCTAGTGACTAAAATGGACGAATTGACCAAAGTAAGACCAAATGAAGCTCAATACACTCAATTAGGACCAAAATAGACTCATTGCATCATCCTTTGGTAATCTACAACATCCTAGTGACTAAAATGAAATAATTGACCAAAGTAAGACTAAATGAAGCATAATACACTCAATTAGGACCAAAATAGGCTCATTACATCATCCTTTGGTTATCTACAACATCCTAGTGACTAAAATGGAGCCATTGACCAAAGTAAGACCAAATGAAGCTCAATACACTCAATCAGGACCAAAGTAGGTTCATTACATCATCCTTTGGTAATCTACAACATCCTAATGACTAAAATGGACGAATTGACCAAAGTAAGACCAAATGAAGCTCAATACACTCAATTAGGACCAAAATAGGCTCATTACATCATCCTTTGGTTATCTACAACATCCTAGTGACTAAAATGGAGCCATTGACCAAAGTAAGACCAAATGAAGGTCAATACACTCAATCAGGACCAAAGTAGGCTCATTACATCATCCTTTGGTAATCTACAACATCCTAGTGACTAAAATGGACGAATTGACCAAAGTAAATCTAAATGAAGCACAATACACTCAATTAGGACCAAAATAGGCTCATTACATCATCCTTTGGTTATCTACAACATCCTAGTGACTAAAATGGAGCCATTGACCAAAGTAGGACCAAATGAAGCTCAATACACTCAATTAGGACCAAAATAGGCTCATTACATCATCCTTTGGTAATCTACAACATCCTAGTGACTAAAATGGACGAATTGACCAAAGTAAGACCAAATGAAGCTCAATACACTCAATTAGGACCAAAATAGACTCATTGCATCATCCTTTGGTAATCTACAACATCCTAGTGACTAAAATGAAATAATTGACCAAAGTAAGACTAAATGAAGCATAATACACTCAATTAGGACCAAAATAGGCTCATTACATCATCCTTTGGTTATCTACAACATCCTAGTGACTAAAATGGAGCCATTGACCAAAGTAAGACCAAATGAAGCTCAATACACTCAATCAGGACCAAAGTAGGTTCATTACATCATCCTTTGGTAATCTACAACATCCTAATGACTAAAATGGACGAATTGACCAAAGTAAGACCAAATGAAGCTCAATACACTCAATTAGGACCAAAATAGGCTCATTACATCATCCTTTGGTTATCTACAACATCCTAGTGACTAAAATGGAGCCATTGACCAAAGTAAGACCAAATGAAGGTCAATACACTCAATCAGGACCAAAGTAGGCTCATTACATCATCCTTTGGTAATCTACAACATCCTAGTGACTAAAATGGACGAATTGACCAAAGTAAATCTAAATGAAGCACAATACACTCAATTAGGACCAAAATAGGCTCATTACATCATCCTTTGGTTATCTACAACATCCTAGTGACTAAAATGGAGCCATTGACCAAAGTAAGACCAAATGAAGCTCAATACACTCAATCAGGACCAAAGTAGGCTCATTACATCATCCTTTGGTAATCTACAATATCCTAATGACTAAAATGGACGAATTGACCAAAGTAAGACCAAACGATGCTCAATACACTCAATTAGGACCAAAATAGGCTCATTACATCATCCTTTGGTTATCTACAACTTCCTAGTGACTAAAATGGAGCCATTGACCAAAGTAGGACCACATGAAGCTCAACACACTCAATTAGGACCAAAATAGGCTCATTACATCATCCTTTGGTTATCTACAACAACCTAGTGACTAAAATGGAGCCATTGACCAAAGTAAGTCCAAATGAAGCTCAATACACTCAATCAGGACCAAAGTAGGCTCATTACATCATCCTTTGGTAATCTACATTATCCTAATGACTAAAATGGACGAATTGACTAAAGTAAGACCAAATGATACTGAATACACTCAATTAGGACCAAAATAGGCTCATTACATCATCCTTTGGTTATCTACAACTTCCTAGTGACTAAAATGGAGCCATTGACCAAAGTAGGACCAAATGAAGCTCAATACACTCAATTAGGACCAAAATAGGCTCATTACATCATCCTTTGGTAATCTACAACATCCTAGTGACTAAAATGGACGAATTGACCAAAGTAAGACCAAATGAAGCTCAATACACTCAATTAGGACCAAAATAGACTCATTACATCATCCTTTGGTAATCTACAACATCCTAGTGACTAAAATGAAATAATTGACCAAAGTAAGACTAAATGAAGCATAATACACTCAATTAGGACCAAAATAGGCTCATTACATCATCCTTTGGTTATCTACAACATCCTAGTGACTAAAATAAAGGAATTGACCAAAGTAAATCTAAATGAAGCACAATACACTCAATTAGGACCAAAATAGGCTCATTACATCATCCTTTGGTTATCTACAACATCCTAGTTACCAAAATGGAGCCATTGACCAAAGTAAGACCAAATGAAGCTCAATACACTCAATCAGGATCAAAGTAGGCTCATTATCATCCTTTGGTAATCTACAATATCCTAATGACTAAAATGGACGAATTGACCAAAGTAAGACCAAATGGTGCTCAATACACTCAATTAGGACCAAAATAGGCTCATTACATCATCCTTTGGTTATCTACAACTTCCTAGTGACTAAAATGGAGCCATTGACCAAAGTAGGACCAAATGAAGCTCAACACACTCAATTAGGACCAAAATAGGCTCATTACATCATCCTTTGGTAATCTACAACATCCTAGAGACTAAAATGAAAGAATTGACCAAAGTAAATCTAAATGAAGCACAATACACTCAATTAGGACCAAAATAGGCTCATTACATCATCCTTTGGTTATCTACAACATCCTAGTGACTAAAATGGAGCCATTGACCAAAGTAAGACCAAATGAAGCTCAATACACTCAATCAGGACCAAAGTAGGATCATTACATCATCCTTTGGTAATCTACAATATCCTAATGACTAAAATGGACGAATTGACCAAAGTAAGACCAAACGATGCTCATACACTCAATTAGGACCAAAATAGGCTCATTACATCATCCTTTGGTTATCTACAACTTCCTAGTGACTAAAATGGAGCCATTGACAAAGTAGGACCACATGAAGCTCAACACACTCAATTAGGACCAAAATAGGCTCATTACATCATCCTTTGGTTATCTACAACAACCTAGTGACTAAAATGGAGCCATTGACCAAAGTAAGTCCAAATGAAGCTCAATACACTCAATCAGGACCAAAGTAGGCTCATTACATCATCCTTTGGTAATCTACATTATCCTAATGACTAAAATGGACGAATTGACTAAAGTAAGACCAAATGATACTGAATACACTCAATTAGGACCAAAATAGGCTCATTACATCATCCTTGGTTATCTACAACTTCCTAGTGACTAAAATGGAGCAATTGACCAAAGTAGGACCAAATGAAGCTCAACACACTCAATCAGGACCAAAGTAGGCTCATTACATCATCCTTTGGTTATCTACAACATCCTAGTGACTAAAATGGAGCCATTGACCAAAGTAAGACCAAATGAAGCTCAATACACTCAATCAGGACCAAAGTAGGCTCAAGAGATCATCCTTTGGTAAACTACAACATCCTAATGACTAAAATGGACGAATTGACCAAAGTAAGACCAAATGATGCTCAATACACTCAATTAGGACCAAAATAGGCTCATTACATCATCCTTTGGTTATCTACAACTTCCTAGTGACTAAAATGGAGCCATTGACCAAAGTAGGACCAAATGAAGCTCAATACACTCAATAGGACCAAAATAGGCTCATTACATCATCCTTTGGTAATCTACAACATCCTAGTGACTAAAATGGACGAATTGACCAAAGTAAGACCAAATGAAGCTCAATACACTCAATTAGGACCAAAATAGACTCATTGCATCATCCTTGGTAATCTACAACATCCTAGTGACTAAAATGAAATAATTGACCAAAGTAAGACTAAATGAAGCATAATACACTCAATTAGGACCAAAATAGGCTCATTACATCATCCTTTGGTTATCTACAACATCCTAGTGACTAAAATGGAGCCATTGACCAAAGTAAGACCAAATGAAGCTCAATACACTCAATCAGGACCAAAGTAGGTTCATTACATCATCCTTTGGTAATCTACAACATCCTAATGACTAAAATGGACGAATTGACCAAAGTAAGACCAAATGAAGCTCAATACACTCAATTAGGACCAAAATAGGCTCATTACATCATCCTTTGGTTATCTACAACATCCTAGTGACTAAAATGGAGCCATTGACCAAAGTAAGACCAAATGAAGGTCAATACACTCAATCAGGACCAAAGTAGGCTCATTACATCATCCTTGGTAATCTACAACATCCTAGTGACTAAATGGACGAATTGACCAAAGTAAATCTAAATGAAGCACAATACACTCAATTAGGACCAAAATAGGCTCATTACATCATCCTTTGGTTATCTACAACATCCTAGTGACTAAAATGGAGCCATTGACCAAAGTAGGACCAAATGAAGCTCAATACACTCAATTAGGACCAAAATAGGCTCATTACATCATCCTTTGGTAATCTACAACATCCTAGTGACTAAAATGGACGAATTGACAAAGTAAGACCAAATGAAGCTCAATACACTCAATTAGGACCAAAATAGACTCATTGCATCATCCTTGGTAATCTACAACATCCTAGTGACTAAAATGAAATAATTGACCAAAGTAAGACAAATGAAGCATAATACACTCAATTAGGACCAAAATAGGCTCATTACATCATCCTTTGGTTATCTACAACATCCTAGTGACTAAAATGGAGCCATTGACCAAAGTAAGACCAAATGAAGCTCAATACACTCAATCAGGACCAAAGTAGGCTCATTACATCATCCTTTGGTAATCTACAACATCCTAATGACTAAAATGGACGAATTGACCAAAGTAAGACCAAACGATGCTCAATACACTCAATTAGGACCAAAATAGGCTCATTACATCATCCTTTGGTTATCTACAACTTCCTAGTGACTAAAATGGAGCCATTGACAAAAGTAGGACCACATGAAGCTCAACACACTCAATTAGGACCAAAATAGGCTCATTACATCATCCTTTGGTTATCTACAACAACCTAGTGACTAAAATGGAGCCATTGACCAAAGTAAGTCCAAATGAAGCTCAATACACTCAATCAGGACCAAAGTAGGCTCATTACATCATCCTTTGGTAATCTACATATCCTAATGACTAAAATGGACGAATTGACTAAAGTAAGACCAAATGATACTGAATACACTCAATTAGGACCAAAATAGGCTCATTACATCATCCTTTGGTTATCTACAACTTCCTAGTGACTAAAATGGAGCCATTGACCAAAGTAGGACCAAATGAAGCTCAACACACTCAATAGGACCAAAATAGGCTCATTACATCATCCTTTGGTTATCTACAACATCCTAGTGACTAAAATGGAGCCATTGACCAAAGTAAGACCAAATGAAGCTCAATACACTCAATCAGGACCAAAGTAGGCTCAAGATATCATCCTTTGGTAATCTACAACATCCTAATGACTAAAATGGACGAATTGACCAAAGTAAGACCAAATGATGCTCAATACACTCAATTAGGACCAAAATAGGCTCATTACATCATCCTTTGGTTATCTACAACTCCCTAGTGACTAAAATGGAGCCATTGACCAAAGTAGGACCAAATGAAGCTCAACACACTCAATTAGCACAAAAATAGACTCATTACATCATCATTTGGTAATCTACAACATCCTAGTGACTAAAAGGGAAATATTGACCAATGTAAGACCAAATGAAATTCAATACACTCAATTAGGACCAAAATAGGCTCATTACGTCATCCTTTGGTTATCTATAACATCCTAGTGACTAAAATGGAGCCATTGACCAAAGTAAGACCAAATGAAGCTCAATACACTCAATTAGGACCAAAATAGGCTCATTACATCATCCTTTGGTTATCTACAACTTCCTAGTGACTAAAATGGAGCCATTGACCAAAGTAGGACCAAATGAAGCTCAACACACTCAATTAGGACCAAAATAGGCTCATTACATCATCCTTTGGTTATCTACAACATCCTAGTGACTAAAACGGACGAATTGACCAAAGTAAGTCCAAATGAAGCTCAATACACTCAATTAGGGCCAAAATAGACTTATTACATCATCCTTTGGTAATCGAGAACATCCTAGTGACTAAAATGAAAGAATTGGCCAAAGTTAGACTAAATGAAGTACACTACACTCAATTAGGACCAAAATAGGCTCATTACATCATCCTTTGGTAATCTACAACATCCTAGTGACTAAAATGGACGAATTGACCAAAGTAAGACCAAATGAAGCTCAATACACTCAATCAGGACCAAAGTAGGCTCATTACATCATCCTTTGGTAATCTACAACATCCTAATGACTAAAATGGACGAATTGACCAAAGTAAGACCAAATGAAGCTCAATACACTCAATTAGGACCAAAATAGGCTCATTACATCATCCTTTGGTTATCTACAAAATCCTAGTGACTAAAATGGAGCCATTGACCAAAGTAAGACCAAATGAAGCTTAATACACTCAATCAGGACCAAAGTAGGTTCATTACATCATCCTTTGGTAATCTACAACATCCTAATGACTAAAATGGACGAATTGACCAAAGTAATACCAAATGATGCTCAATACACTCAATTAGGACCAAAATAGGCTCATTACATCATCCTTTGGTTATCTACAACTTCGTAGTGACTAAAATGGAGCCATTGACCAAAGTAGAACCAAATGAAGCTCAACACGCTCAATTAGGACCAAAATAGGCTCATTACATCATCCTTTGGTAATCTACAATATCCTAATGACTAAAATGGACGAATTGACCAAAGTAAGACGAAACGATGCTCAATACACTCAATTAGGACCAAAATAGGCTCATTACATCATCCTTTGGTTATCTACAACTTCGTAGTGACTAAAATGGAGCCATTGACCAAAGTAGAACCAAATGAAGCTCAACACGCTCAATTAGGACCAAAATAGGCTCATTACATCATCCTTTGGTTATCTACAACATCCTAGTGACTAAAACGGACGAATTGACCAAAGTAAGACCAAATGAAGCTCAATACACTCAATTAGGATCAAAATAGACTTATTACATCATCCTTTGGTAATCTACTGTAAGCTCCAGAACCCTTCTGAGAGAATTAAGCATAATTCTCTTAGAGTTATGAAAGTTTTAATGATAACAAGGTTAGCCATAAGTATAAAATTTTACTTAAGGTTTTGCTAATATGTGCGCTAAGTGTCTTAGAAAGCTATAAATTATTGCAATGCCATGAGCAAAGACCAAGACAAAACATCAAGTAGCCTTGAAATCAATTGATAAAATCATAGCGCCAAAGATATCAGAAAGGATGTCTCAGAAGCGCTGAAGGTGAAAACATGTTTCTGAGGAAAGAACACTGTCGCCTCAGAAAGGTCTCAGATGACCTTGCGACCAGTAGTTCTCAGAAGGGTCTTCCCTCATAAGGTTTGCCTCAGAAGTCCGTACAACTCTTAGAAGGTTGGACTCAGAAGCAACCAAGTGTCTGAACTCAAGGAAGCACAAAAAGTCTCAGAAAGCTCGCTACAACTAGCCAAGGAAGTGGGAACACGCGCACTGTGCAGTTCTGAAAAGTTCCTCTTTTTGCGCTGACTGTAGCAGGGAGCCGTTCTGAAAAGGACACAGCCACATAAGCAAAGTGAAAGCTTCTAATTTCGCGGCTCTTTGATGCCTATATATATGAGTTCAATTCCAGAGCAATGTGACGAAACTCTTGCGCTAAAAATCTTGATTAAACGGTGCCAAAACTCTGTTGAATTGAAAATCATTTTGCGAAAACTTAGAACTTTCTCAGAAAGACAATTTTTACGAAATTGTTTCTCTAACTTTGCAAAATCTTCTAGTTCTGAATTGGTTTAAATTCTTACATTTGTAAGTTAATTCTAGAAGTCTACTAAGTGTAAAACTAGGTTTGTAACTTAGTCTTGGTAGTTATTTTCGATCAAATCAAACCTTCGAGAAACGCTAAGTCCTTCTTTGTGTGAAGGCAAGTTTAAGTCCTCTGGTGTTTGAGGCGAAGTTCAAAGTCCTTAATTGATTAAGGCAAGGAAGTCCTCTGTTGTGAGGCAAGGAAGTCCTTAAGTGTTTAAGGCAAGGAAGTCCTCTAGTGTGAGGCAAGGAAATCCACTTCGGGTTGTGAAGTGGTGGAAGCCCTTTACTTGGTAAAGGCAGTGTTGTCTGAGAAGGCACATTAAGAAGAATATCTAAGAACTCTCAACTGAAGGTTGAGGACTGGAGTAGGTTGGTTATAACCGAACCAGTATAAAATTCTTTGTGTTAAGCTTTTCTCCCTTGCTTTTTACTTGCATAAATTTTGAGAAAAACTATCACGATTCTAATTGAGAGGTATCGTGAAAACCTTATTGATCAAAATCAGAAAGCCTTTAAGAAACTCAAACCTTAAGTATTTTTCTTAAAATCTCTCAGAAAGGAACTTTCTCAGAAAGAATAAGTTCTCAGAAACTTAATCTTCTCAGAAAGCATTTTCCGCTGCAAACTCTTAATCATACCTTCTGAGTAAAAACAGCTTTCTAAGTAAAAGTTTTAACAAGCAATTCTTAAAACTTGCACGATTCAACCCCCCCTTCTCGTGCCCACATACACTTTCAATTGGCATCAGAGCTCGGTCCTTAAGGGGTTGAGCACTTCGCAGTGTCAAGGAAAAAGATCCACGAAGGGAAATATGAACTCACCAGCTGCATTCATATCAGATGGGGCTTCAATAAACAGACCTCCGATGTTTCTCGGAGACAGCTTCGACTACTGGCGTGACAGAATGACGTTGTTCATCAAGCACACCAGTTTGGACTTATGGGATAGGATCGAGAATGGAGACTATCAGCCTCTGCAGACAATTACAGAGGATGTTGTAGTTGCAACAGACGCTGAGCCAGGAGTGGCACCTCCAGCACTCAGAACCTATACAAGACGAGTCCCTAAGGACGAATGGACTCAAGAGATGAAGGAGAAGATACAACTCAACTTCAAAGCTAAATACATTCTTCTCTGCGCCTTGCCCAAGGTAGAATACGACAAGATTGTGTCGTGTGATACCGCTCAAGAAATTTGGGAGAGATTACACATGCTGCAAGAAGGAAATGATGAAGTCAAGGAAACCAAGGTATCAATGCTCGTACATAAGTACGAGTCCTTCTGCATGCAACCTGAGGAAACTATTGACAACATGTCAATAAGATTTCTCCACATCATAAATCAGCTAAAGGTCTTGGGAAAGACCTACTCCAACGCTGAGATGGTGAGGAAAATTCTCAGAAGCCTCTCTGCCAAGTGGCGCCCAAAGGTGACAGCAATCCAAGAAGCAAAGGATCTAAATCAGCTGGGTTTAGATGTATTGTTTGGCTCACTCAGAACTCACGAGATTGAGCTTGAAGGACTACTTGGAGGACCATCTTCATCCTCAAGACCTCAGAAAGCTCTGGCTCTGAAAAGTCAGATCAAAAAGACTTCAAAAGCCCTAAAGGCTGAAGAAATATCTGACTCTGAAGACGATCAAAACTCAGATTCCGATGAAGATGACATCTCTCTTCTAGTAAGGAAGATGAAGAAAGCTTGGAAGAGAAGACCAAGCAAAGACAAAGAGATCACCCCTAGAAAAGGAAAGTCAAAGCCTTCTGATGCCACATGTTTCGGCTGTGGAGAAAAGGGCCACTTCAGAACGGAGTGCCCTCAGAACAAGGGAAAGAAGAAGTTCATTTCCAAGAAGAAGAAGAAGGCAATGGCTGCTACATGGAGTGACTCAGAAGAGGAAAACTCTGAGTCAGAAAGTGAAGAGGAAGCTAATGTCTGCTTCATGGCCAGTACTGACTATGTTCTGGAAACAGAATCTGAGTCAGAAGAGGTACCAAACTCTCCTCCTCTCTCATACTCATACAATGAGATCTCAGAACTCTATGAAGAGCTCCTGAGAGATTCAAATGAATTAGCTAACAATTTCAGCAAACTAAGAAAGTCTTTTAAATCCTTAGAAGCTGAAAATGCTAGACTAATTCAAGAAGTAGAGAACCTAAGGCTTGAAAGGGATGACTTTAAAAATAGATATCTTGAAAGTCACAACCTCTATCAAGCTTTAGAAACAATGTCCTCTGTAACTGTTGAAAAAGCCGAACTAGCTTTGATAGAATTACAAAAGACAAATGAGCTTCTCACTTCTGACTTAGTTAAGATGGTCAAGGGTGAAAAAATGATGACACTCTTGCTTGGTGGTCAAAGACCTTACAAGGATAAGAGTGGACTTGGTTATGAAGAAATCTTCGAACCAAATGATATTGATCCATCCTTAACTAAATCACCTCGCACGTGCATCGCATGTTTTAAGAGTGGCCATGGTTCTGAAAAATGTCCTATGTTGGAAAAAGGAAAAATCTCTAAGCCTCAGAAGGCTCAAAAGAAAACTCAGAAAGCAAAGCCTTCTAAGAAGACTAACCCCTCTCAGAAGGGAGAAACTTCTCAGAAAGCAAGTGCTTCTGAAAAGGGCAAACAAAAGGTCTCTGAATCTCAAAACCATGACCCCTCTAAGAAAAGAAGGCAAAAGTCCAAGAAAGCTAACAAGCAAGGACCCAACAAAGAATGGGTACCTAAATCCGTTAACTTTGTGACTGCAGGTACATCATCAAGCACTGCTCCACCACCACGATGAGCAGTGGTACCTTGACAGTGGCTGCTCGAGGCACATGACTGGAAGCAAGCACTGGTTCAGAAGCCTCAAGCCCAAAAAGGGCGGAACAGTGCGATTCGGTGATGGAGCTAAGGGAAGAGTCACTGCAATCGGAGATGTTGGTAAGGATTCCTCTCACCAAATCTCAGATGTACTTTTGGTCGATGGCTTAACTCACAATTTATTAAGCATTAGTCAATTTTGTGACAAAGGCTTAAAGGTTGAGTTTTATGCCAAGTATTGTCATGTGATTAATCTCACAAATGACAAGGTCGTTCTGGAAGGAAAACGTGTTGGTAACATTTATGTTATCCATCTGGATGATCTAAAGGATCAAAATGTGGAATGCCTTGTCTCTGTCCAAGAAGACAAATGGCTATGGCATAAGAAACTTGGTCATGCCCATATGAGACTTCTTTCTGAACTCTCTCAGAAAGGACTTGTAAAGGGCCTTCCCAGAATTAAGTATCAGAAGGATGCAACCTGTGACTTCTGTGAAAAAGGGAAACAAACCAAGGCTTCCTTTCCCAGTAAAAGTGGTATTTCTACTCAGAAACCACTGGAACTGCTCCACATGGATCTCTTCGGACCAACCAGAATAGCTTCCCTTTCTGGAAAACGCTATGGTCTTGTCATAGTGGATGATTACTCCAGATTCACTTGGGTTTTCTTTCTAGCTTCTAAGGAAGAAACTTTTGAGAAGTTCAAAGCATTTGCGAAAAGAGTTTCAACTGAAAAGGATTTGCACATTCATGCCATTAGATCAGATCATGGTGGTGAATTTGAGAATCATGCTTTTGAAAAGCTTTGTGAAAATCTGGGCATTGCTCACGAATTCTCATCTCCCAGAACTCCTCAACAAAATGGAGTAGCTGAGAGGAAGAATCGAAGTCTTCAAGAGATGGCAAGAACAATGCTCTTAGAAAGTGGACTTTCAAAAGGTTTCTGGGCTGAAGCAGTTAATACTTCATGCTACATTCAGAATCGAGTCTTTCTGAGACCAATTCTGAAAAAGACACCTTACGAGCTGTGGAAGAATAAAATACCAAACATTTCTTATTTCCATGTATTTGGTTCTTCTTGTTTTATTCTCAACACAAAGGACAAACTCTCTAAGTTTGATCCTAAGTCCGATGATAGATACTTCCTAGGATACTCCTCAGTCTCTAAAGCTTACAGAGTATATAACAAAAGGAGTAAATGTGTTGAAGAGACAATCCATATTAAGTTCAAAGAACTTAGTAAGGACCTGTCTCAGAAATATGCTAACTTAGAAGATGAATTTGAGAAACTCAACATCTCTTCTGAGAAAGCCAAAAGGAAAATTCTTATAGATGATGAGACTGACTTCCAACCCATGGAACAATCATCTTCATCTAAAGAAAAATCTAGTAACATCATCAAAGCTCCAGAACCTAGAGAATCTACTTCTCCAAATACAATGGAACCTAGATTCTCAGAAGGACAAGCTTCTGATGACTCAGAAAGAGAACCTTCTGTGTCTCGTTCTCAGAACCCTACTCCTAAAGGGATCAGAGGTTCAAGAGACTTGAAGAACATCTCTCAGAATGAAGTCTTGGGCAATCCAGAAAGTGGCGTAAGAACTAGAAGGAACTATACAAATCTTGCTATGGTTTCTGAACTTGAACCAGATTCCATAGAAGAGGCGTTAGATGATCCTAGCTGGGTAAATGCCATGCAGGATGAACTTGACCAATTCGAGAGAAATCAAGTTTGGAAACTGACTCAGAAATCCAAAGGCAAGAGTGTCATTGGGACTAAATGGGTGTTTCGAAACAAACTTGATGAAAACAGTCAAGTCGTGAGAAACAAGGCCAGATTGGTTGCACAAGGGTACAACCAACAAGAAGGGATAGACTATGATGAAACTTTCGCTCCAGTCGCAAGATTGGAAGCTATCAGAATGTTGCTAGCTTTTGCTGCACACAAAGGTTTCAAACTCTATCAGATGGACGTTAAGTCTGCCTTCTTGAATGGATACCTTTCTGAGGAAGTTTATGTAAAACAACCTCCTGGTTTTGTGAATGATGCATTCCCGGATCATGTATTCAAGCTTACAAAGGCTCTCTATGGTCTGAAACAAGCTCCAAGAGCTTGGTACGATAGATTGAGCACTTTCCTGCTTAAAAACGGATTCTCAAGAGGGAAAGTGGACACAACTCTTTTTACACTCTCAGAAGACTCTGGCTTCTTGATTGTCCAGATTTATGTTGATGACATAATATTTGGCGCAACCAATGAATGCCTCTGCAAAGAATTCTCCAAGCTAATGCAAGGTGAATTCGAGATGAGCATGATGGGAAAGTTAAAATTCTTCCTAGGATTGCAAATCAAGCAAGAGTCAGAAGGGACAGTTATTCATCAAGAGAAGTATACCAAGGAACTTCTGAGGAAGTTTCTGATGGATAAGGCCAAACCCATGAGCACTCCCATGCATCCCTCTCAAGTAATTGACTTGGATGAAGATGGTGAGAAAGTCTCAGAAAGCAACTATCGAGGGATGATTGGCTCACTTCTCTACTTAACTGCCTCCAGACCAGATATCCAACTCAGTGTTGGGATCTGTGCTAGATTCCAGTCTAAGCCTAAGCAATCACACTTAACTGCAGTTAAACGAATTTTACGATATTTAAGTGGAACTACTAATCTTGGTCTTTGGTACGAGAAAGGTTGTTCTTCTGATGTTGTAGGTTACTGTGATGCCGACTACGCTGGAGATAGGATAGATCGCAAAAGCACAAGTGGCTGCTGCTGCTTCTTTGGAAAATGCTTGATCACTTGGTCTTGCAAGAAGCAAAATACGATCGCCCTATCAACCGCCGAAGCTAAATATGTATCTGCTGCAAATTGCTGTTCTCAGATGCTCTGGATTAAGAATCAGCTACTTGATTATCAAATAAGGTACACCAAAATCCCTATCCTCTGTGATAATACAAGCGCTATCAACTTAGCTAAGAATCCTATTCAGCATTCTCGATCCAAGCACATTGATATAAAACATCATTTTATTTGGGATCATGTGCAAAAAGGCGACATTGAACTCAAATTTGTAAATACTGAGGATCAAATCTCATATATATTTACAAAGCCTTTACCCGAGGATCGTTTCAATGTTCTGAAAGGATTTCTCAATCTAAGACGTTTCTAAGTGCTTTGAAATTTAAAAACTCTCTCTTAGAAACCCCCCTTAGGCCTAGTTCAGACTCTGAGACGAACAATAGAACTAAGCTTCTGAGCTTGAAGTAGGAAAACACAGAAAAACTCTATCTGAGAAAATTTGTTCTCAGAAGACTCATCTCTCAGAAAGGAGATCTTCTGAAACATCTCTCAGAAGGAGGGTTTCTCAGAAGGAGGGTTTGTCAGAAGGACCACCTCTCTCAGAAAGGTACCTTCCGAGAAACAAGTTACCAACGATAACTTTTGGATAAGTGGCAGGAAACGGCTAGTTACAAGCCATGTCTATAAATACTCATAGCATTGTTTCATTTGAGCACTTTGCGCTCAAAACTTACCAAAACTCTGCCAAAACCTCTCCTCGCTTTCTAATCTTCATCTGCTCTCTCTCTCTCTCTCTCTTGTTCTTCTCTATCTCTTCTCAAAACTCAAATCCTTCTTCCAAATGGCCATCTCTGGAGAAATCAAGGGCTTAATGAGAAACAATCTCAATGAGATATCCGAAGATATTCTCTATGACACTGAGGAAATGCAGTCCCTATTCCACAAGACTTATCTCCCACGGAATCTAGCCATGGGAAGGGTATTGCCTCTCAATGTCTACAATCAGGTGGACGAAATTCAATTCACCTTCCTCAAGCAACCTGGATGGCCAGCCATGATGAGTTCCGAGGACGTGTGCTACCCAAATGTGGTGAGAGCTTTCTATTCGCAAATAGAAAGGTTCACCAACAAAGGGGTCAAGAGCAAGATTGGTGACCAACAGATCCGCTTCTCCTCCTCTGACATCAACAAAGTCTTCAAGACCCTGAATGGTGGTGCTGTCATCGCCGACGACCCAGAATGGGTCAAGGAGGTAGATGACTCAGAAGAAGAAGTCGTGACACTTCTGACTGGTCGCAACAGCCTACCACTCAAGGGGGTAAAGGTGCCTCATCTCACGCAAGAGGCTAGAATCATCTTCTCCGTTGTACAACACACCCTTCTCCCTCGGATTGGAGACATGGGGAACGTTACCACCATGGATGCCTGCCTGCTATACCACCTGCTGAAGAAGGAAAGAGTAGATTTTGGGAGGATGGTGCTCAACTACATGATGCACCAAGCTCATCCGAAGAGGGCTCTCACAAGTCTACCTTACGGAAGCCTTCTGACCAGAATCCTCGATCATTTCTCCTTCCCACTTGAAGACTATGAATACATCTTCAACCATAGTAAGTTCTCCATGGTCACCTTCAACAACATTAAGAAGAAGAAGGTACCAGAGACGGGGGCACCTAAGAAGAAGGAGGAAGCAAAGCCTTCTAAGGAGCTTCTGGTCCCAACCAGCCCTCTAAGGCTGAGAAAGGAAAGGAAATGGTTTCCGATCCTTCAGAAAAGAAGAAGAAGAAGCAAAAGATGACTCATCCTTCTCCAACAAGGGTGACAAGGAGTATGGCTTCTGAGGGAGCTCAGAAGACTCCTCAGAAGGAACCTACGGTTGTTGAGGCTGCTGAAGACTCAGAAGAAACAACATCTGAGCAACCCATGACCAGAAAAAGGAAAGCACCTCCAACTCTCCAAGTTCCAGACGTGCCACCAGAAGGGAAAAAGAAACGTGGTCGTTTGGTAAAAGCTTACTCTAAAACTCCACCTCTCTTTCTTAAATCTTCTTCTACTTCAATTCCTGTTTCTGATTCTGTTACTGGTTTTAAACCCACCAAATTTAAAACTAAACTCCTGCATTCCTTGAAATATCAGGGAAAGTCTCACAAAGGAGTGGGGATAAAAACCACTCAGAAACAGAGCCCGCCGAAGCCGACGGGTAAAGAAATTGTAGCTGTTACTGCTACTGTCGCCACCACCGCTGCTGCTACTGCTGCTGCTGTTGAAGAAGAAGCAGAAGCTTCTCATCACTCCTCCCCATCTGGGAATGTCTCCCCCACCAGAGAAGACATTCAGGGGCATGGAGGAAATGTTGCTGATTCCTCTTCCGAGGAAGAAGATGCGGCAAGTTTCGCATTGAGCATCGCACTCCAGATGCTGGAAGCTCCAAGAAAGAGCCCCAGAAGAAGCCATATGAGGTTCTATGGTGGAACTTTCTGAGGCAACCACAACTGAAGTTGCCACTGTGAATGCTGAGTCATTGGCTCAGACGATGCTTGACGTCCAGAAGCACTGGATCAACCTTCTGAGACTCAAAGCGCTCCGATGCAACCACAACAACAACTACAGCATGAGGAAGCCTTAATTGAACCAACTTCTGAGTTGGTCTCCTCTCTACTGAGATCCCTTTGGAACATGAGGAAACACATGTCTCAACACATGCCGTAGTGCCAGGACCACCAGCACTGGCTCAGCTCAGAGGTGGGCGCTGACGCTGCCATGGCTGCCGGGTTGCAGCAGTTGAGGCATTTGTTGTCCACAGTTCCCTAAAGGAACTCAATCTGAGAAGGACTCTCAGAAGGAACCAGAGGTTCCTCCTCAAGATATAACAGAGTTCCTCCTACATCCTTTGATCAACAAGGTCCCACTTCTCGATAACGGACTCAATGATTGGTTCCGGCTTTCAGCTGGAAGGATGTAGTCACCCCACCCTCTGTGCAATTTCGGCCTTTCTTTGGTCGAACTGAGAAGTTGAAGTGCATTGAAGCCATGCATAGCCAGATATCAACCTTCAACCTCTCCGACGATGCCAGACTTCTGGTGCTATGGAGCAACCATCAGCTAGGCAACCCTCTGATCTAGATCTTGCTCTAGTTTCTGAGGACACTCAAAGGCAGCCTTCCATTGAACTTGCTGCTATTGAAGGTAAAGTGTCCAAGAAGAAAATCTCCTGAATATCAAACAAGGATATAATCGATGAAGTACTTGAGGCTGAAGTCTCTCGTCCTCCTTCATCTCAACCTCATCTTCTCAACAGCCTTCCACTGCCTCTGAACTCCCTCCATCGAGAATGCGACTCAGAGCGAGATTCTCATGGAGATATGCCAGCTGCTACGCTACATTGCCAGAAAGCAGTAGTTCTAAGTCAATAATGGCGTTTATGTCTTAGCCACCCTTTTGATGTAACAAAGGGGGAGTAGATGAAATGATAAATTTTGTACATTGGCTATCGTAAACACTAGGCTAGAACTTAGGGGAGCAACAACTTAGGGGAGCCAAATATTTTGTATCTTTACAAAACCATAAATGAAAAATCATTATTTTGGCATCTCATGTATTACCTATTTATGCTTATCTTTTATTATTTATTTTTTTTGGCATCTCTTGATTTACTTAGCTTGGTATTTCTGAATCTCATACATACATTTATCATGAAATACATGCTATGTAATTGATAATCTCAAACAGTAATCATACATTGCATACTTGAACTGTTGATTATCTCAGCCTTCTAAGAAAATAACGAAGCCTTCTCTCAGAAAGCTAAATTAGTTTCTAAGAAAGCAAAAGTGAATTCTGAATAAGTTATGAACTTACTCAGAAACACTTCTGAACTTAAGCAAATTATTATCTTAAGACTTAAGTTGTTATCATCAAAAAGGGGAGATTGTAAGCTCCAGAACCCTTCTGAGAAATAGCATAATTCTCTTAGAGTTATGAAAGTTTTAATGATAACAAGGTAAGCCATAAGTATAAATTTTACTTAAGGTTTTGCTAATATGTGCGCTAAGTGTCTCAGAAAGCTTAAATTATTGCAATGCCATGAGCAAAGACCAAGACAAACATCAAGTAGCCTGAAATCAATTGATAAAATCATAGCGCCAAAGATATCAGAAGGATGTCTCAGAAGCGCTGAAGGTGAAAACATGTTTCTGAGGAAAGAACACTGTCGCCTCAGAAAGGTCTCAGAAGACCTTGCGACCAGTAGTTCTCAGAAGGGTCTTCCCTCATAAGGTTTGCCTCAGAAGTCCGTACAACTCTTAGAAGGTTGGACTCAGAAGCAACCAAGTGTCTGACTCAAGGAAGCACAAACAGTCTCAGAAAGCTCGCTACAACTAGCCAAGGAAGTGGAACACGCGCACTGTGCAGTTCTGAAAAGTTCCTCTTTTGCGCTGACTGTAGCAGGGAGCCGTTCTGAAAAGGACACAGCCACATAAGCAAAGTGAAAGCTTCTAATTTCGCGGCTCTTTGATGCCTATATATATGAGTTCAATTCCAGAGCAATGTGACGAAACTCTTGCGCTAAAAATCTTGATTAAACGTGCCAAAACTCTGTTGAATTGAAAATCTTTTTGCGAAAACTTAGAACTTCTCAGAAAGACAATTTTTACGAAATGTTTCTCTAACTTTGCAAAATCTTCTAGTTCTGAATTGGTTTAAATTCTTACATTTGTAAGTTAATTCTAGAAGTCTACTAAGTGTAAAACTAGGTTTGTAACTTAGTCTTGGTAGTTATTTTCGATCAAATCAAACCTTCAAAAAACGCTAAGTCCTTCTTGTGTGAAGGCAAGTTTAAGTCCTCTGGTGTTTGAGGCGAAGTTCAAAGTCCTTAATTGATTAAGGCAAGGAAGTCCTCTGTTGTGAGCAAGGAAGTCCTAAAGTGTTTAAGGCAAGGAAGTCCTCTAGTGTGAGGCAAGGAAATCCACCTCGGGTTGTGAAGTGGTGGAAGCCCTTACTTGGTAAAGGCAGTGTTGTCTGAGAAGGCACATTAAGAAAATATCTAAGAACTCTCAACTGAAGGTGAGGACTGGAGTAGGTTGGTTATAACCGAACCAGTATAAAATCTTTGTGTTAAGCTTTTCTCCCTTGCTTTTTACTGCATAAATCTTTGAGAAAAACTCTACCACGATTTAATTAGAGGTCTCGTGAAAACCTTATTGATCAAAATCAGAAAGCTTTTAAGAAACTCAAACCTTAAGTCATTTTCTTAAAATCTCTCAGAAAGGAACTTTCTCAGAAAGACTAAGTTCTCAGAAACTTAATCTTCTCAGAAAGCATTTTCGCTGCAAACTCTTAATCATACCTTCTGAGTAAAAACAGCTTTCTAAGTAAAAGTTTTAACAAGCAATTTTAAAACTTGCACGATTCAACCCCCCCCTTCTCGTGCACNAAATAGGCTCATTACATCATCCTTTGGTTATCTACAACATCCTAGTGACTAAAATGGAGCCATTGACCAAGTAAGACCAAATGAAGCTCAATACACTCAATTAGGACCAAAATAGGCTCATTACATCATCCTTTGGTTATCTACAACATCCTAGTGACTAAAATGGAGCCATTGACCAAAGTAAGACCAAATGAAGCTCAATACACTCAATTCAATTAGGACCAAAATAGGCTCATTACATCATCCTTTGGTTATCTAAACCTTCCTAGTGACTAAAATGGAGCCATTGACCAAAGTAAGACCAAATGAAGCTCAATACACTCAATTAGACCAAAATAGCTCATCATCCTTTGGTTATCTACAACATCCTAGTGACTAAAATGGACCATTGCAAAGTAAGACCAAATGAAGCTCAATACACTCAATTAGGACAAAAATAGGCTCATTACATCATCCTTTGGTTATCTAAACATCCTAGTGACTAAAATGGAGCCATTGACCAAAGTAAGACCAAATGAAGCTCAATACACTCAATTAGGACCAAAATAGGCTCATTACATCATCCTTTGGTTATCTACAACATCCTAGTGACTAAAATGGAGCCATTGACCAAAGTAAGACCAAATGAAGCTCAATACACTCAATTAGGACCAAAATAGGCTCATTACATCATCCTTTGGTTATCTACAACATCCTAGTGACTAAAATGGAGCCATTGACCAAAGTAAGACCAAATGAAGCTCAATACACTCAAATAGGACCAAAATAGGCTCATTACATCATCCTTGGTTATCTATCCTAGTGACTAAAATGGAGCCATTGACAAAGTAAGACCAAATGAAGCTCAATACACTCAATTAGGACAAAATAGGCTCATTACATCATCCTTTGGTTATCTACAACATCCTAGTGACTAAAATGGAGCCATTGACCAAAGTAAGACCAAATGAAGCTCAATACACTCAATTAGGACCAAATTAGGACCAAATAGGCTCATTACATCATCCTTTGGTTATCTAAATTCCTAGTGACTAAAATGGAGCCATTGACCAAAGTAAGACCAAATGAAGCTCAATACACTCAATTAGGACCAAAATAGGCTCATTACATCATCCTTTGGTTATCTACAACATCCTAGTGACTAAAATGGAGCCATTAAGACCAAATGAAGCTCAATACAAAATTAGGACCAAAATAGGCTCATTACATCATCCTTTGGTTATCTACAACATCCTAGTGACTAAAATGGAGCCATTGACAAAGTAAGACCAAATGAAGCTCAATACACTCAATTAGGACCAAAATAGGCTCATTACATCATCCTTTGGTTATCTACAACATCCTAGTGACTAAAATGGAGCCATTGTCCAAAGTAAGACCAAATGAAGCTCAATACACTCAATTAGGACCAAAATAGGCTCATTACATCATCCTTTGGTTATCTAAACATCCTAGTGACTAAAATGGAGCCATTGACCAAAGTAAGACCAAATGAAGCTCAATACACTCAAATTAGGACCAAAATAGGCTCATTACATCATCCTTTGGTTATCTACAACATCCTAGTGACTAAAATGGAGCCATTGACCAAAGTAAGACCAAATGAAGCTCAATACACTCAATTAGGACCAAAATAGGCTCATTACATATCCTTGGTTATCTAAACACTAGTGACTAAAATGGAGCCAAAAGTAGCTCAATACACTCAATTAGACCAAAATAGGCTCATTACATCATCCTTTGGTTATCTACAACATCCTAGTGACTAAAATGGAGCCATTGACCAAAGTAAGACCAAATGAAGCTCAATACACTCAAATAGGACCAAAATAGGCTCATTACATCATCCTTTTGGTTATCTAAAACATCCTAGTGACTAAAATTGAGCCATTGACAAAGTAAGACCAAATGAAGCTCAATACACTCAATTAGGACCAAAATAGGCTCATTACATCATCCTTTGGTTATCTACAACATCCTAGTGACTAAAATGGAGCCATTGACCAAAGTAAGACCAAATGAAGCTCAATACACTCAATTAGGACCAAAATAGGCTCATTACATCATCTTTGGTTATCTACAACATCCTAGTGACTAAAATGGAGCCATTGACCAAAGTAAGACCAAATTGAAGCTCAATACACTCAATTAGGACCAAAATAGGCTCATTACATCATCCTTTGGTTATCTACAACATCCTAGTGACTAAAATGGAGCCAAAGTAAGACCAAATGAAGCTCAATACACTCAATTAGGACCAAAATAGGCTCATTACATCATCCTTTGGTTATCTACAACATCCTAGTGACTAAAATGGAGCCATTGACCAAAGTAAGACCAAATGAAGCTCAATACACTCAAATAGGACCAAAATAGGCTCATTACATCATCCTTTTGTTATCTAAACCTTCCTAGTGACTAAAATTGAGCTATTGACTAAAGTAAGACCAAATGAAGCTCAATACACTCAATTACGACCAAAATAGGCTCATTACATCATCCTTTCGTTATCTACAACATCCTAGTGACTAAAATGGAGCCATTGACCAAAGTAAGACCAAATGAAGCTCAATACACTAAATTAGGACCAAAATAGGCTCATTACATCATCTTTTCGTTATCTACAACATCCTAGTGACTAAAATGGAGCCATTGACCAAAGTAAGACCAAATGAAGCTCAATACACTCAATTAGGACCAAAATAGGCTCATTACATCATCCTTTGGTTATCTACAACATCCTAGTGACTAAAATGGAGCCATTGACCAAAGTAAGACCAAATGAAGCTCAATACACTCAATTTTAGGACCAAAATAGGCTCATTACATCATCCTTTGGTTATCTAAAATCCTAGTGACTAAAATGGAGCCATTGACAAAATAAGACCAAATGAAGCTCAATACACTCAATTAGGACCAAAATAGGCTCATTTATCATCCTTTGGTTATCTACAACATCCTAGTGACTAAAATGGAGCCATTGTCCAAAGTAAGACCAAATGAAGCTCAATACACTCAATTAGGACCAAAATAGGCTCATTACATCATCCTTTGGTTATCTACAACATCCTAGTGACTAAAATGGAGCCATTGACCAAAGTAAGACCAAATGAAGCTCAATACACTCAATTAGGACCAAAATAGGCTCATTACATCATCCTTTGGTTATCTACAACATCCTAGTGACTAAAATGGAGCCATTGACCAAAGTAAGACCAAATGAAGCTCAATACACTCAATTAGGACCAAAATAGGCTCATTACATCATCCTTTGGTTATCTAAACCTAGTGACTAAAATACAAAGTAAGACCAAATGAAGGACCAAAATAGGCTCATTACATCATCCTTTGGTTATCTACAACATCCTAGTGACTAAAATGGAGCCATTGACAAAGTAAGACCAAATGAAGCTCAATACACTCAATTAGGACAAAATAGGCTCATTACATCATCCTTTGGTTATCTACAACATCCTAGTGACTAAAATGGAGCCACCAAAGTAAGACCAAATGAAGCTCAATACACTCAATTAGGACCAAAATAGGCTCATTACATCATCCTTTGGTTATCTAAACCTTCCTAGTGACTAAAATGGAGCCATTGTCCAAAGTAAGACCAAATGAAGCTCAATACACTCAATTAGGACCAAAATAGGCTCATTACATCATCCTTTGGTTATCTACAACATCCTAGTGACTAAAATGGAGCCATTGACCAAAGTAAGACCAAATGAAGCTCAATACACTCAATTAGGACCAAAATAGGCTCATTACATCATCCTTTGGTTATCTACAACATCCTAGTGACTAAAATGGAGCCATTGACCAAAGTAAGACCAAATGAAGCTCAATACACTCAATTAGGACCAAAATAGGCTCATTACATCATCCTTTGGTTATCTAAACATCCTAGTGACTAAAATGGAGCCATTGACCAAAGTAAGACCAAATGAAGCTCAATACACTCAATTAGGACCAAAATAGGCTCATTACATCATCCTTTGGTTATCTACAACATCCTAGTGACTAAAATGGAGCCATTGACCAAAGTAAGACCAAATGAAGCTCAATACACTCAATTAGGACCAAAATAGGCTCATTACATCATCCTTTGGTTATCTACAACATCCTAGTGACTAAAATGGAGCCATTGACCAAAGTAAGACCAAATGAAGCTCAATACACTCAATTAGGACCAAAATAGGCTCATTACATCATCCTTTGGTTATCTACAACATCCTAGTGACTAAAATGGAGCCATTGACCAAAGTAAGACCAAATGAAGCTCAATACACTCAATTAGGACCAAAATAGGCTCATTACATCATCCTTTGGTTATCTACAACATCCTAGTGACTAAAATGGAGCCATTGACCAAAGTAAGACCAAATGAAGCTCAATACACTCAATTAGGACCAAAATAGGCTCATTACATCATCCTTTGGTTATCTACAACATCCTAGTGACTAAAATGGAGCCATTGTCCAAAGTAAGACCAAATGAAGCTCAATACACTCAATTAGGACCAAAATAGGCTCATTACATCATCCTTTGGTTATCTACAACATCCTAGTGACTAAAATGGAGCCAATGACCAAAGTAAGACTAAATGAAGCTCAATACACTCAAATAGGACCAAAATAGGCTCATTACATCATCCTTTGTTATCTAAACCTTCCTAGTGACTAAAATGGAGCATTGACAAAGTAAGACCAAATGAAGCTCAATACACTCAATTAGGACCAAAATAGGCTCATTACATCATCCTTTGGTTATCTACAACATCCTAGTGACTAAAATGGAGCCATTGACCAAAGTAAGACCAAATGAAGCTCAATACACTCAATTAGGACCAAAATAGGCTCATTACATCATCCTTTGGTTATCTACAACATCCTAGTGACTAAAATGGAGCCATTGACCAAAGTAAGACCAAATGAAGCTCAATACACTCAATTAGGACCAAAATAGGCTCATTACATCATCCTTTGGTTATCTACAACATCCTAGTGACTAAAATGGAGCCATTGTCCAAAGTAAGACCAAATGAAGCTCAATACACTCAATTAGGACCAAAATAGGCTCATTACATCATCCTTGGTTATCTAAACATCCTAGTGACTAAAATGGAGCCATTGACCAAAGTAAGACCAAATGAAGCTCAATACACTCAAATAGGACCAAAATAGCTCATTACATCATCCTTTGAGTGACTAAAATGGAGCATTGACAAAGTAAGACCAAATGAAGCTCAATACACTCAATTAGGACCAAAATAGGCTCATTACATCCTTTGGTTATCTACACATCCTAGTGACTAAAATGGAGCCATTGACCAAAGTAAGACCAAATGAAGCTCAATACACTCAATTAGGACCAAAATAGGCTCATTACATCATCTTTGGTTATCTACAACATCCTAGTGACTAAAATGAGCCATTGACCAAAGTAAGACCAAATGAAGCTCAATACACTCAATTAGGACCAAAATAGGCTCATTACATCATCCTTTGGTTATCTACAACATCCTAGTGACTAAAATGGAGCCATTGTCCAAAGTAAGACCAAATGAAGCTCAATACACTCAATTAGGACCAAAATGGCTCATTACATCATCCTTTGGTTATCTAAACCTTCCTAGTGACTAAAATGGCCATTGACCCAAATGAAGCTCAATACACTCAATTAGGACCAAAAAATCATCCTTTGGTTATCTACAACATCCTAGTGACTAAAATGGAGCCATTGTCCAAAGTAAGACCAAATGAAGTAATACACTCAATTAGGACCAAAATAGGCTCATTACATCATCCTTTGGTTATCTACAACATCCTAGTGACTAAAATGGAGCCATTGACCAAAGTAAGACCAAATGAAGCTCAATACACTCAATTAGGACCAAAATAGGCTCATTACATCATCCTTTTGGTTATCTAACATCCTAGTGACTAAATGGAGCCATTGACCAAAGTAAGACCAAATGAAGCTCAATACACTCAATTAGGACCAAATAGGCTCATTACATCATCCTTTGGTTATCTACAACATCCTAGTGACTAAAATGGAGCCATTGCCAAAGTAAGACCAAATGAAGCTCAATACACTCAATTAGGACCAAAATAGCTCATTCATCATCTTTGGTTATCTACAACATCCTAGTGACTAAAATGGAGCCATTGACCAAGTAAGACCAATGAAGCTCAATACACTCAATTAGGACCAAAATAGGCTCATCATCCTTTGGTTATCTACAACATTCCTAGTGACTAAATGGAGCCATTGTAAAGTAAGACCAAATGAAGCTCAATACACTCAATTAGGACCAAATAGGCTCATTACATCATCCTTTGGTTATCTACAACATCCTAGTGACTAAAATGGAGCCATTGACCAAAGTAAGACCAAATGAAGCTCAATACACTCAATTAGGACCAAAATAGGCTCATTACATCATCCTTTGGTTATCTACAACATCCTAGTGACTAAAATGGAGCCATTGACCAAGTAAGACCAAATGAAGCTCAATACACTCAATTAGGACCAAAATAGGCTCATTACATCATCCTTTGGTTATCTACAACATCCTAGTGACTAAAATGGAGCCATTGTCCAAAGTAAGACCAAATGAAGCTCAATACACTCAAATTAGGACCAAAATAGGCTCATTACATCATCCTTTGGTTATCTACACATCCTAGTGACTAAAATGGAGCCATTGACCAAAGTAAGACCAAATGAAGCTCAATACAATCAATTAGGACCAAATAGGCTCATTACATCATCCTTTGGTTATCTAACCTTCCTAGTGACTAAAATGGAGCCATTGACCAAAGTAAGACCAAATGAAGCTCAATACACTCATTTAGGACCAAAATAGGCTCATTACATCATCTTTTGGTTATCTACAACATCCTAGTGACTAAAATGGAGCCATTGACCAAAGTAAGACCAATGAAGCTCAATACACTCAACTAGGACCAATAGGCTCATTACTCATCCTTTGGTTATCTAATCCTAGTGACTAAAATGGAGCATTGACCAAAGTAAGACCAAATGAAGCTCAATACACTCAATTAGGACCAAAATAGGCTCATTACATCATCCTTTGGTTATCTACAACATCCTAGTGACTAAATGGAGCCATTGACCAAAAGTAAGACCAAATGAAGCTCAATACACTCAATTAGGACCAAAATAGGCTCATTACATCATCTTTTGGTTATCTAAACATCCTAGTGACTAAAATGGAGCCATTGTCCAAGTAAGACCAAATGAAGCTCAATACACTCAAATTAGGACCAAAATAGG
>RYYW01000347.1:0-19203 GCA_013621005.1 Aeschynomene evenia | reverse complement strand
CCATTGACCAAGTAAGACCAAATGAAGCTCAATACACTCAATTAGGACCAAAATAGGCCATTACATCATCCTTTGGTTATCTACAACATCCTAGTGACTAAAATGGAGCCATTGACCAAAGTAAGACCAAATGAAGCTCAATACACTCAATTAGGACCAAATAGGCTCATTACATCATCCTTTGGTTATCTACAACATCCTAGTGACTAAATGGAGCCATTGACCAAAAGTAAGACCAAATGAAGCTCAATACACTCAATTAGGACCAAATAGGCTCATTACATCATCCTTTGTTTATCTAAACCTTCCTAGTGACTAAAATGGAGCCATTGACCAAAGTAAGACCAAATGAAGCTCAATACACTCAATTAGGACCAAAATAGGCTCATTACATCATCCTTTGGTTATCTACAACATCCTAGTGACTAAAATGGAGCCATTGACCAAAGTAAGACCAAATGAAGCTCAATACACTCAATTAGGACCAAAATAGGCTCATTACATCATCCTTTGTTTATCTAAACCTTCCTACTGACTAAAATGGAGCCATTGACCAAGTAAGACAAAATGAAGCTCAATACACTCAATTAGCCCAAAATAGGCTCATTACATCATCCTTTGGTTATCTACAACATCCTAGTGACTAAAATGGAGCCATTGACCAAAGTAAGACGAAATGAAGCTCAATACACTCAATTAGGACCAAAATAGGCTCATTACATCATCCTTTGTTATCTACAACATCCTAGTGACTAAAATGGAGCCATTGACCAAAGTAAGACCAAATGAAGCTCAATACACTCAATTAGGACAAAAATAGGCTCATTACATCATTCTTTGTTTATCTAAACCTTCCTAGTGACTAAAAGGAGCCATTGACCAAAGTAAGACCAAATGAAGCTCAATACACTCAATTAGGACCAAAATAGGCTCATTACATCATCCTTTGGTTATCTACAACTTCCTAGTGACTAAAATGGAGCCATTGACCAAAGTAAGACCAAATGAAGCTCAATAAACTCAATTAGGACCAAAATAGGCTCATTACATCATCCTTTGTTTATCTAAACCTTCCTAGTGACTAAAATGGAGCCATTGACCAAAGTAAGACCAAATGAAGCTCAATACACTCAATTAGGACCAAAATAGGCTCATTACATCATCCTTTGGTTATCTACAACATCCTAGTGACTAAAATGGAGCCATTGACCAAAGTAAGACCAAATGAAGCTCAATACACTCAATTAGGACCAAAATAGGCTCATTACATCATCCTTTGTTTATCTAAACTTCCTAGTGACTAAAATGGAGCCATTGACCAAAGTAAGACCAAATGAAGCTCAATACACTCAATTAGGACCAAAATAGGCTCATTACATCATCCTTTGTTTATCTAAACCTTCCTAGTGACTAAAATGGAGCCATTGACCAAAGTAAGACCAAATGAAGCTCAATACACTCAATTAGGACAAAAATAGGCTCATTACATCATCCTTTGTTATCTAAACATCCTAGTGACTAAAATGGAGCCATTGACCAAAGTAAGACCAAATGAAGCTCAATACACTCAATTAGGACCAAAATAGGCTCATTACATCATCCTTTGGTTATCTACAACATCCTAGTGACTAAAATGGAGCCATTGACCAAAGTAAGACCAAATGAAGCTCAATACACTCAATTAGGACCAAAATAGGCTCATTACATCATCCTTTGTTTATCTAAACCTTCCTACTGACTAAAATGGAGCCATTGACCAAGTAAGACAAAATGAAGCTCAATACACTCAATTAGCACCAAAATAGGCTCATTACATCATCCTTTGGTTATCTACAACATCCTAGTGACTAAAATGGAGCCATTGACCAAAGTAAGACCAAATGAAGCTCAATACACTCAATTAGGACAAAATAGGCTCATTACATCATCCTTTGTTTATCTAAACCTTCCTAGTGACTAAAATGGAGCCATTGACCAAAGTAAGACCAAATGAAGCTCAATACACTCAATTAGGACCAAAATAGGCTCATTACATCATCCTTTGGTTATCTACAACATCCTAGTGACTAAAATGGAGCCATTGACCAAAGTAAGACCAAATGAAGCTCAATACACTCAATTAGGACCAAAATAGGCTCATTACATCATCCTTTGTTTATCTAAACCTTCCTAGTGACTAAAATGGAGCCATTGACCAAAGTAAGACCAAATGAAGCTCAATACACTCAATTAGGACCAAAATAGGCTCATTACATCATCCTTTGGTTATCTACAACATCCTAGTGACTAAAATGGAGCCATTGACCAAAGTAAGACCAAATGAAGCTCAATACACTCAATTAGGACCAAAATAGGCTCATTACATCATCCTTTGTTTATCTAAACCTTCCTAGTGACTAAAATGGAGCCATTGACCAAGTAAGACAAAAATGAAGCTCAATACACTCAATTAGGACCAAAATAGGCTCATTACATCATCCTTTGGTTATCTACAACATCCTAGTGACTAAAATGGAGCCATTGACCAAAGTAAGACCAAATGAAGCTCAATACACTCAATTAGGACCAAAAAGGCTCATTACATCATCCTTTGTTTATCTACAACTTCCTAGTGACTAAAATGGAGCCATTGACCAAAGTAAGACCAAATGAAGCTCAATACACTCAATTAGGACCAAAATAGGCTCATTACATCATCCTTTGGTTATCTACAACATCCTAGTGACTAAAATGGAGCCATTGACCAAAGTAAGACCAAATGAAGCTCAATACACTCAATTAGGACCAAAATAGGCTCATTACATCATCCTTTGTTTATCTAAACATCCTAGTGACTAAAATGGAGCCATTGACCAAAGTAAGACCAAATGAAGCTCAATACACTCAATTAGGACCAAAATAGGCTCATTATCATCCTTTGTTTATCTAAACCTTCCTAGTGACTAAAATGGAGCCATTGACCAAAGTAAGACCAAATGAAGCTCAATACACTCAATTAGGACCAAAATAGGCTCATTACATCATCCTTTGTTATCTACAACATCCTAGTGACTAAAATGGAGCCATTGACCAAAGTAAGACCAAATGAAGCTCAATACACTCAATTAGGACAAAATAGGCTCATTACATCATCCTTTGTTTATCTAAACCTTCCTAGTGACTAAAATGGAGCCATTGACCAAGTAAGACCAAATGAAGCTCAATACACTCAATTAGGACCAAAATAGGCTCATTACATCATCCTTTGTTTATCTAAAACCTTCCTAGTGACTAAAATGGAGCCATTGACCAAAGTAAGACCAAATGAAGCTCAATACACTCAATTAGGACCAAAATAGGCTCATTACATCATCCTTTGTTTATCTAAAACCCTAGTGACTAAAATGGAGCCATTGACCAAAGTAAGACCAAATGAAGCTCAATACACTCAATTAGGACCAAAATAGGCTCATTACATCATCCTTTGGTTATCTACCATCCTAGTGACTAAAATGGAGCCATTGACCAAAGTAAGACCAAATGAAGCTCAATACACTCAATTAGGACCAAAATAGGCTCATTACATCATCCTTTGGTTATCTACAACATCCTAGTGACTAAAATGGAGCCATTGACCAAAGTAAGACCAAATGAAGCTCAATACACTCAATTAGGACCAAAATAGGCTCATTACATCATCCTTTGTTTATCTAAACCTTCCTAGTGACTAAAATGGAGCCATTGACCAAAGTAAGACAAAATGAAGCTCAATACACTCAATTAGGACCAAAATAGGCTCATTACATCATCCTTTGTTATCTACAACATCCTAGTGACTAAAATGGAGCCATTGACCAAAGTAAGACCAAATGAAGCTCAATACACTCAATTAGGACCAAAATAGGCTCATTACATCATCCTTTGGTTATCTACAACATCCTAGTGACTAAAATGGAGCCATTGACCAAAGTAAGACCAAATGAAGCTCAATACACTCAATTAGGACCAAAATAGGCTCATTACATCATCCTTTGGTTATCTACAACATCCTAGTGACTAAAATGGAGCCATTGACCAAAGTAAGACCAAATGAAGCTCAATACACTCAATTAGGACCAAAATAGGCTCATTACATCATCCTTTGTTTATCTAAACCTTCCTAGTGACTAAAATGGAGCCATTGACCAAAGTAAGACCAAATGAAGCTCAATACACTCAATTAGGACCAAAATAGGCTCATTACATCATCCTTTGGTTATCTACAACATCCTAGTGACTAAAATGGAGCCATTGACCAAAGTAAGACCAAATGAAGCTCAATACACTCAATTAGGACCAAAAATAGGCTCATTACATCATCCTTTGTTTATCTAAACCTTCCTAGTGACTAAAATGGAGCCATTGACCAAGTAAGACAAAATGAAGCTCAATACACTCAATTAGAAAATAGGCTCATTACATCATCCTTTGGTTATCTACAACATCCTAGTGACTAAAATGGAGCCATTGACCAAAGTAAGACAAATGAAGCTCAATACACTCAATTAGGACCAAAATAGGCTCATTACATCATCCTTTGGTTATCTACAACATCCTAGTGACTAAAATGGAGCCATTGACCAAAGTAAGACCAAATGAAGCTCAATACACTCAATTAGGACAAAAATAGGCTCATTACATCATCCTTTGTTTATCTAAACCTTCCTAGTGACTAAAATGGAGCCATTGACCAAAGTAAGACCAAATGAAGCTCAATACACTCAATTAGGACCAAAATAGGCTCATTACATCATCCTTTGGTTATCTACAACTCCCTAGTGACTAAAATGGAGCCATTGACCAAAGTAAGACCAAATGAAGCTCAATACACTCAATTAGGACCAAAATAGGCTCATTACATCATCCTTTGTTTATCTAAACCTTCCTAGTGACTAAAATGGAGCCATTGACCAAAGTAAGACCAAATGAAGCTCAATACACTCAATTAGGACCAAAATAGGCTCATTACATCATCCTTTGTTATCTACAACACCTAGTGACTAAAATGAGCCATTGACCAAAGTAAGACCAAATGAAGCTCAATACACTCAATTAGGACCAAAATAGGCCATCATCCTTTGTTGTGACTAAAATGGAGCCATTGACCAAAGTAAGACCAAATGAAGCTCAATACACTCAATTAGGACAAAATAGGCTCATTACATCATCCTTTGTTTATCTAAACCTTCCTAGTGACTAAAATGGAGCCATTGACCAAGTAAGACCAAATGAAGCTCAATACACTCAATTAGGACCAAAATAGGCTCATTACATCATCCTTTGTTATCTACAACATCCTAGTGACTAAAATGGAGCCATTGACCAAAGTAAGACCAAATGAAGCTCAATACACTCAATTAGGACCAAAATAGGCTCATTACATCATCCTTTGGTTATCTACAACATCCTAGTGACTAAAATGGAGCCATTGACCAAAGTAAGACCAAATGAAGCTCAATACACTCAATTAGGACCAAAATAGGCTCATTACATCATCCTTGTTTATCTAAACCTTCCTACTGACTAAAATGGAGCCATTGACCAGAGTAAGACAAAATGAAGCTCAATACACTCAATTAGCACCAAAATAGGCTCATTACATCATCCTTTGGTTATCTACAACATCCTAGTGACTAAAATGGAGCCATTGACCAAAGTAAGACCAAATGAAGCTCAATACACTCAATTAGGACAAAATAGGCTCATTACATCATCTTTGTTTATCTAAACCTTCCTAGTGACTAAAAGGAGCCATTGACCAAAGTAAGACCAAATGAAGCTCAATACACTCAATTAGGACCAAAATAGGCTCATTACATCATCCTTTGGTTATCTACAACATCCTAGTGACTAAAATGGAGCCATTGACCAAAGTAAGACCAAATGAAGCTCAATACACTCAATTAGGACCAAAATAGGCTCATTACATCATCCTTTGTTTATCTAAACCTTCCTAGTGACTAAAATGGAGCCATTGACCAAAGTAAGACCAAAATGAAGCTCAATACACTCAATTAGGACCAAAATAGGCTCATTACATCATCCTTTGGTTATCTACAACATCCTAGTGACTAAAATGGAGCCATTGACCAAAGTAAGACCAAATGAAGCTCAATACACTCAATTAGGACCAAAATAGGCTCATTACATCATCCTTTGTTTATCTAAACCTTCCTAGTGACTAAAATGGAGCCATTGACCAAGTAAGACAAAATGAAGCTCAATACACTCAATTAGGACCAAAATAGGCTCATTACATCATCCTTTGGTTATCTACAACATCCTAGTGACTAAAATGGAGCCATTGACCAAAGTAAGACCAAATGAAGCTCAATACACTCAATTAGGACCAAAATAGGCTCATTACATCATCCTTTGGTTATCTACAACCTCCTAGTGACTAAAATGGAGCCATTGACCAAAGTAAGACCAAATGAAGCTCAATACACTCAATTAGGACCAAAATAGGCTCATTACATCATCCTTTGGTTATCTACAACATCCTAGTGACTAAAATGGAGCCATTGACCAAAGTAAGACCAAATGAAGCTCAATACACTCAATTAGGACCAAAATAGGCTCATTACATCATCCTTTGTTTATCTAAAACCTTCCTAGTGACTAAAGGAGCCATTGACCAAAGTAAGACCAAATGAAGCTCAATACACTCAATTAGGACCAAAATAGGCTCATTACATCATCATCTAAACTTCCTAGTGACTAAAATGGAGCCATTGACCAAAGTATGAAGCTCAATACACTCAATTAGGCTCATTACATCATCCTTTGGTTATCTAAACATCCTAGTGACTAAAATGGAGCCATTGACCAAAGTAAGACCAAATGAAGCTCAATACACTCAATTAGGACCAAAATAGGCTCATTACATCATCCTTTGTTTATCTAAACCTTCCTAGTGACTAAAATGGAGCCATTGACCAAAGTAAGACAAAAAATGAAGCTCAATACACTCAATTAGGACCAAAATAGGCTCATTACATCATCCTTTGGTTATCTACAACATCCTAGTGACTAAAATGGAGCCATTGACCAAAGTAAGACCAAATGAAGCTCAATACACAAGGGCTCATTACATCATCCTTTGGTTATCTAAACATCCTAGTGACTAAAATGGAGCCATTGACCAAAGTAAGACCAAATGAAGCTCAATACACTCAATTAGGACCAAAATAGGCTCATTACATCATCTTTGTTTATCTAAACCTTCCTAGTGACTAAAATGGAGCCATTGACCAAAGTAAGACCAAATGAAGCTCAATACACTCAATTAGGACCAAAATAGGCTCATTACATCATCCTTTGTTATCTAAACATCCTAGTGACTAAAATGGAGCCATTGACCAAAGTAAGACCAAATGAAGCTCAATACACTCAATTAGGACCAAAATAGGCTCATTACATCATCCTTTGTTTATCTAAACCTTCCTAGTGACTAAAATGGAGCCATTGACCAAAGTAAGACCAAATGAAGCTCAATACACTCAATTAGGACCAAAATAGGCTCATTACATCATCCTTTGTTTATCTAAACCTTCCTAGTGACTAAAATGGAGCCATTGACCAAAGTAAGACCAAATGAAGCTCAATACACTCAATTAGGACCAAAATAGGCTCATTACATCATCCTTTGGTTATCTAAACATCCTAGTGACTAAAATGGAGCCATTGACCAAAGTAAGACCAAATGAAGCTCAATACACTCAATTAGGACCAAAATAGGCTCATTACATCATCCTTTGTTTATCTATTCCTAGTGACTAAAATGGAGCCATTGACCAAAGTAAGACCAAATGAAGCTCAATACACTCAATTAGGACCAAAATAGGCTCATTACATCATCCTTTGGTGACTAAAATGGAGCCATTGACCAAGTAAGACCAAATGAAGCTCAATACACTCAATTAGGACCAAAATAGGCTCATTACATCATCCTTTGGTTATCTACAACATCCTAGTGACTAAAATGGAGCNCTGAGGGAAGACCCTTCTGAGAACTACTAGTCGCGAGGTCTTCTGAGACCCTTCTGAGGCGACAGTGTTCTTTCCTCAGAAACATGTTTTCACCTTCTGCGCTTCTGAGATATCCTTTCTGATATCTTTGGCGCTATGATTTTATCAATTGATCTCGAGGTTACTTGATGTTTTGTCTTGGTCTTTGCTCATGGCATTGCAATAATTTATAGCTTTCTGAGACACTTAGCGCACATATTAGCAAAACCTTAAGTAAAATTTTATACTTATGGCTTACCTTGTTATCATTAAAACTTTCATGACTCTAAGAGAATTTATGCTTAATTCTCTCAGAAGGGTTCTGGAGCTTACAATCTCCCCCTTTTTGATGATAACAACTTAAGTCTTAAGATAATAATTTGCTTAAGTTCAGAAGTGTTTCTGAGTAAGTTCACAACTTATTCAGAATTCACTTTTGCTTTCTTAGAAACTAATTTAGCTTTCTGAGAGAAGGCTTCGTTATTTTCTTAGAAGGCTGAGATAATCAACAGTTCAAGTATGCAATGTATGATTACTGTTTGAGATTATCAATTTCATAGCATGTATTTCATGATAATGTATGTATGAGATTCAGAAATATCAAGCTAAGTAAATCAAGAGATGCCAAAAAATAAAATAAAAGATAAGCATAAGATAGGTAAAACATGAGATGCCAAAATAATGATTTATCATTTATGGTTTTGTAAAGATACAAAGAATTTGGCTCCCCCTAAGTTGTTGCTCCCCCTAAGTTCTAGCCTAGTGTTTACGATAGCCAAAGTAAAAAATTTTATCAATCATTTATCTACTCCCCCTTTGTTACATCAAAAAGGGTGGCTAAGACATAAACGCCATCATTGACTTAGAACTACTGCCTTCTGGCAATGTAGCGTAGCAGCTGGCATATCTCCATGAGAATCTCGCTCTGAGTCGCATTCTGAGCGCATTCTGGAGGAAGGTCAGAGGCAGTGGAAGGCTGTTGAGAAGATGAGGGTTGAGATGAAGGAGGACGAGAGACTTCAGCCTCAAGTACTTCATCGATTATATCCCTTGTTTGATATTCAGGAGGTTCTTCTTCTTTACAGCTTTACCTTCAATAGCAGCAAGTTCAATCGAAGGCTGCCTTTGAGTGTCCTCAGCAACTAGAGCAAGGTCTAGATCAGAGGGTTGCCTAGCTGATGGTTCGCCAAGCACCAGAAGTCTGAGCCATCATCGGAGAGGTTGAAGGTTGAGATCTGGCTATGCATGGCTTCATGCCTTCAACTTCTCAATTCGAACCAAAGAAAGGCGAAATTGCACAGAGGGTGGGGTGACACCATCCTTCCCAGCTGAAAGCCAGAACCGATCATTGAGTCCGTTATGGAGAAGGTGGGACCTTGTGATCAAAGGATGTAGGAGGAACCTCTGTTATATCTTGAGGAGAACCTCTGGTTCCTTCTGAGAGTCCTTCTCAGAGAGAGTTCCTTCTAAGGAACTGTGGGCAACAATGCCTCAACTGCGCAACTCCGCAGCCATGGTAGCGTCAGCGCCCACCTCTGAGCTGAGCCCAGTGCTGGTGGTCCCTGGCACTACGTCATGTGTTGAGTCATGAGTGTCCTCATGTTCCAGAGGGATCTCAGAAGAGAGGAGACCAACCTCAGAAGTTGGTTCAATGAAGCGTTCCTCATGCTGTAGTTTGTTGTGTTGCATCGGAGCAGCCTCTGGAGTCTCAGAAGGTTGATCCGCGCCTTCTGGACGTCGAGCATCGTCTGAGCCAAGACTCAGCATTCACAGTGCAACTTCAGTTGTGGTTGCCTCAGAAAGTTCCACCATCAGAAACCTCAGATGGCTTCTTCTGGGGCTCTTTCTGGAGCTTCCAGCATCTGGAGTGCGATGCACAATGTGAAAGCTTGCCACATCTTCTCTCGAAGAGGAATCAGCACCATTTCCTCATGCCCCCGAATGTCTTCTCTGGTGGGGGAGACATGTCCCAGAGGGGAGGAGTGATGAGAAGCTTCTGCTCTTCTTCAACAGCAGCAGTAGTAGCAGCAGCGGTGGGTGGCAGCAGTAGCAGTAACTGCTACAATTTCTTTACCCGTCGCTTTGGCGGGCTCTGTTTCTTGGTGGTTTTTATCCCCACTCCTTTGTGAGTTTTTCCCTGATATTTCAAGGAATGTAGGAGTTTAGTTTTAAATTTGGTGGGTTTAAAACCATCAACAGATCAGAAATAGGAATTGAAGTAGAAGAAGAGTGAAGAATGAAGGTGGAGTTTTAGAGTAGCTTTTACCAAACGACACGTTTCTTTTTCCCTTCTGGTGGCACGTCTGGGACTTGAAGAGTGGGAGGTGCCTTCCTTTTCTGGTCATGGGTTGCTCAGATGTTGTTTCTTCTGAGTCTTCAGCAGCCTCAGCAACTGTAGGTGCCTTCTGAGGAGTCTTCTGAGCTTCCTCAGAAGCCATACTCCGTGTCACCCTTGTTGGAGAAGGATGAGTCACCTTTGCTTCTTCTTCTTCTTTTCTGGAGGATCGGAAACCTTTCCTTTCCTTCTCAGCCTTAGAGGGCTGGATGGGACCAGCAGTTCCCTTAGAAGGCTTTGCTTCCTCCTTCTTCTTAGGTCCCCCCGTATCTGGTACCTTCTTCTTCTTGATGTTGTTGAAGGTGACCATGGAGAACTTACTGTGGTTGAAGACATATTCATAGTCTTCAAGTGGGAAGGAGAAATGGTGAGGATTCTGGTCAGAAGGCTTCCGTAAGGTAGACTTGTGAGAGCCCTCTTTGGATGAGCCTGGTGCATCATGTAGTTGAGCACCATCCTCCCAAAATCTACTCTTTCCTTTTCAGTAGGTGGTACAGCAGGCAGGCGCATCCATGGTGGTAACGTTCCCCATGTCTCCAATCCGAGGGAGAAGGGTGTGTTGCACCAACGGAAGAAGATGATCCGAGCCTCTTGCGTGAGATGAGGCACCTTTACTCCTTGAGTGGTAGGCTGTTGCTACCAGTCAGAAGAGTCACGACTTCTTCTTCCGAGTCATCTACCTCCTTGACCCATTCTGGGTCGTCGGCGATGACAGCGCCACCATTCAAGTCTTGAAGACTTTGTTGATGTCAAGGAGAAGCGATCGTGGTCACCAAATCTTGCTCTTGACCCTTTGGTGAACCTTTCTATTTGCGAATAGAAGCCCTTACACATTGGGTAGCACACGTCTTCGGAGCTCATCATGGCTGGCCATCCGGGTTGCTTGAGAAAGGTGAATTGGATTTCGTCCACCTGATTGTAGACATTGAGAGGCAATACCCTTCCCATGGCAAGATTCCTTGGGAGATAAGCTTGTGGAATAGGGACTGCATTTCCTCATTGTCATAGAGAATACTTCGGATATCTCATTGAGATGTTTCTCATTAAGCCCTTGATTTCTCCAGAGACGGCCCATTTGAAGGAAAGGTTTAAAGTTTGAGAAAGGATAGAGAAGAACAAGAGAGAAACGAGAGAGAGAGAGCAGGTGATGATTGGAAAGCGAGGAAGGTTTTGGCAGAGTTTGGTAAGTTTTGGACGTAAGTGCTCAAATGAAACACTGCTATAAGTATTTATAGTCATGGTTGATAACTAGCCGTTTTCTGCCACTTATCCCAAAAGTTACCGTTGGTAACTTGTTTCTCGGAAGGTACCTTTCTGAGAGAGGTGGGTCCTTCTGAGAATCCTCCTTCTGAGAGATGTTTCAGAAGATCTCCTTTCTGAGAGATGAGTCTTCTGAGACCAAATTTCTCCAGATAGGGTTTTCCTGTGTTTTCCTACTTCAAGCTCAGAGGCTTAGTTCTATTTGTTCGTCTCAGAATCTAAACTAGGACTAAGGGGGGGTTTCTAAGAGAGTTTTTAAATTTCAAGGCACTTAGAAACATCTTAAATTGAGAAATCCTTTCAGAACATTGAAACGATCCTCGGGTAAAGGCTTTGTAAATATATCTGAGATTTGATCCTCAGTATTACAAATTTGAGTTCAATGTCGCCTTTTTGCACATGATCCCTAATAAATGATGTTTTATATCGATGTGCTTGGATCGAGAATGCTGAATAGGATTCTTAGCTAAGTTGATAGCACTTGTATTATCACAGAGGATAGGAATTTTGGTGTACCTTATTGATAATCAAGTAGCTGATTCTTAATCCAGAGCATCTGAGAACAGCAGTTCGCAGCAGACACATATTCAGCTTCAGAGTTGATAGGGCGATCGTATTTTGCTTCTTGCAAGACCAAGTGATCAAGCATTTTCCAAAGAAGCAGCAGCACCCACTTGTGCTTTTGCGATCTATCCTATCTCCAGCGTAGTCGGCATCGCAGTAACCTACAACATCAGAAGAACAACCTTTCTCGTACCAAAGACCAAGATTAGTAGTTCCACTTAAATATCGTAAATTCGTTTAACTGCAGTCAAGTGTGATTGCTTGGGCTTAGACTGGAATCTAGCACAGATCCCAACACTGAGTTGGATATCTGGTCTGGAGCGCGTTAAGTAGAGAAGTGAGCCAATTATCCCTCGATAGTTGCTTTCTGAGACTTTCTCACCACTTCATCCCAAGTCAATTACTTGAGAGGGATGCATGGGAGTGCTCATGGGTTTGGCCTTATCCATCAGAAACTTCCTCAGAATTCCTTGGTATACTTCTCTTATGAATGACTGTCCCTTCCGACTCTTGCTTGATTGCAATCCTAGGAAGAATTTTAATTCTCCCATCATGCTCATCTCGCAATTCACCTTGCATAAGCTTGGAGAATCTTTGCCAAAGGCATTCATTGGTTGCGCCAAATATTATGTCATCAACATAAACTGGACAATCAAGAAGCCAGAGGCTTCTGAGAGCGTAAAAAGAGTTGTGTCCACTTCCCTCTTGAGAATCCGTTTTTAAGCAAGAAAGAGCTCAATCTATCGTACCAACTCTTGGAGCTTGTTTCAAACCATAGAGAGCTTTGTAAGCTTGAATACATGATTCGGGAATGCATCATTCACAAAACCAGGAGGTTGTTTTACATAAACTTCCTCAGAAAGGTATCCATTCAAGAAGGCGGACTTAACGTCCATCTGATAGAGTTTGAAACTTATGTGCAGCAAGCTAGCAACATTCTGATAGCTTCCAATCTTGCGACTGGGGCAAAAAGTTTCATCATAATCTATCCCTTCTTGTTGGTTGTACCCTTGAGCAACCAATCTTGCCTTGTTCTCACGACTTGACCGTTTTCATCAAGTTTGTTTCGAACACCCATTTAGTCCCAATGACACTCTTGCCTTTGGGTTTCTGAGTCAGTTCCAACTTGATTTCTCTCAAATTGGTCAAGTTCATCCTGCATGGCATTTACCCAGCTAGGATCATCTAACGCCTCCTTCTATGGAATCTTGGTTCAAGTTCAGAGACCATAGCAAGATTGTATAGTTCCTTCTGGTTCTCACGCCACTTTCTGGATTGCCCAAGCTTCATTCTAGAGATGTTCTTCAAGTCCTTGAACCTCTGATCCCTTTAGGAGTAGGGTTCTGAGAACGAGACACAGAAGGTTCTCTTTCTGAGTCATCAGAAGCTTGTCCTTCTGAGAATCTAGGTTCCATTGTATTTGGAAAAGTAGATCTCTAGGTTCTGGAGCTTGATGATGTTACTAGATTTTTCTTTAGATGAAGATGATTGTTCCATGGGTTGGAAGTCAGTCTCATCATCTATAAGAATTTTCCTTTTGGCTTTCTCAGAAGAGATGTTGAGTTTCTCAATTCATCTTCTAAGTCAGCACCTTTCTGAGACAGGTCCTTACTAAGTTCTTTGAACTTAATATGGATTGTCTCTCAACACATTTACTCCTTTTGTTATATACTCTGTAAGCTTTAGAGGCTGAGGAGTATCCTAGGAAGTATCCATCATCGGACTTAGGATCAAACTTGGAGAGTTGTCCTTTGTGTTGAGAATAAAACAAGAAGAACCAAATATATGGAAATAAGAATGTTTGGTATTTTATTCTTCCATAGCTCGTAAGGTGTCTTTTCAGAATTGGGTCTTAGAAAGACTCGATTCTGAATGTAGCATGAAGTATTTACTGCTTCAGCCCAGAAACCTTTTGAAAGTCCACTTCTAAGAGCATTGTTCTTGCCATCTCTTGAAGGCTTCGGTTCTTTCTCTCAGCTACTCCATTTTGTTGAGGAGTTCTGGGAGAAGAGAACTCGTGAGCAATGCCCCAGATTTTCACAAAGCTTTTCAAAAGCATGATTCTCAAATTCACCACCATATCTGATCTAATGGTAGAATGTGCGAATCCTTTCTGTTGAACTCTTTTCGCAAATGCTTGAACTTCTCAAAAGTTTCTTCCTTAGAAGCTAGAAAGAAAACCCAAGTGAATCTGGAGTAATCATCCACTATGACAAGACCATAGCGTTTTCCAGAAAGGGAAGCTGTTCTGGTTGGTCCGAAGAGATCCATGTGGAGCAGTTCCAGTGGTTTCTGAGTAGAAATACCACTTTTACTGGGAAAGGAAGCCTTGGTCTGTTTCCCTTTTTCACAGAAGTCGCAGGTTGCATCCTTCTGATACTTAATTCTGGGAAGGCCCTTTACAAGTTCTTTCTGAGAGAGTTCAGAAAGAAGTCTCATATGGGCATGACCAAGTTTCTTATGCCATAGCCATTTGTCTTCTTGGACAGAGACAAGGCATTCCACATTTTGATCCTTTAGATCATCCAGATGGATAACATAGATGTTACCCACACGTTTTCCTTCCAGAACGATCTTGTCAGTTGTGAGATTAATCACATGACAATACTTGGCATAAAACTCAACCTTTAAGCCTTTGTCACAAAATTGACTAATGCTTAATAGATTGTGAGTTAAGCCATCGACCAAAAGTACATCTGAGATTTGGTGAGAGGAGTCCTTACCAACATCTCCGATTGCAGTGACTCTCCCTTTAGCGCCATCACCGAATCGCACTGTTCCGCCTTTCTTGGGCTTGAGACTTCTGAACCAGTGCTTGCTTCCAGTCATGTGCCTTGAGCAGCCACTGTCAAGGTACCACTGCTCATCGTGGTGGTGGAGCAGCGCTTGATGATGCACCTGCAGTCACAAAGTTAACAGATTTAGGTACCCATTCTTTGTTGGGTCCTTGCTTGTTAGCTTTCTTGGACTTTTGCCTTCTTTTCTTAGAGAGGTCATGGTTTTGAGAGTCAGAGACCTTTTGTTTGCCCTTTTCAGAAGCACTTGCTTTCTGAGAAGTTTTTCCCTTCTGAGAGGGGATAGTCTTCTTAGAAGGCTTAGCTTTCTGAGTTTTCTTTTGAGCCTTCTGAGGCTTAGAGATTTTTCCTTTTTCCAACATAGGACATTTTTCAGAACCATGGCCACTCTTAAAACAAGCTATGCACGTGCGAGGTGATTTAGTTAAGGATGGATCAATATCATTTGGTTCGAAGATTTCTTCATAACCGAGTCCACTCTTATCCTTGTAAGGTCTTTGACCACCAAGCAAGAGTGTCATCATTTTTTCACCTTTGACCATCTTAACCAAGTCAGAAGTGAGAAGCTCATTTGTCTTTTGTAATTCTATCAAAGCCAGTTCGGCTTTTTCAACAGTTACAGAAGACATTGTTTCTAAAGCTTGATAGAGGTTGTGGCTTTCAAGATATCTATTTTTAAAGTCATCTCTTTCAAGCCTTATGTTCTCTACTTCTTGAATTAGTCTAGTATTTTCAGCTTCTAAGGATTTAAAAGACTTTCTTAGTTTGCTGAAATTGTTAGCTAATTCGTTTGAGTCTCTCAGAAGTTCTTCATAGAGTTCTGAGATCTCATTGTATGAGTATGAGAGAGGAGGAGAGATTGGTACCTCTTCTGACTCAGATTCTGTTTCCAGAATATAGTCAGTACTGGCCATGAAGCAGACATTAGCTTCCTCTTCACTTTCTGACCTAGAGTCTTCCTCTTCTGAATCACTCCATGTAGCAGCCATTGCCTTCTTCTTCTTCTTGGGAATGAACTTCTTCTTTCCCTTGTTCTGAGGGCACTCCGTTCTGAAGTGGCCCTTTTCTCCACAGCCAAAACATGTGGCATCAGAAGACTTTGACTTTCCTTTTCTAGGTGTGATCTCTTTGTCTTTGCTTGGTCTTCTCTTCCAAGCTTTCTTCATTTTCCTTACTAGAAGAGAGATGTCATCTTCATCGGAATCTGAGTTTTGATCGTTCTCAGACTCAGATATTTCTTCAGCCTTTAGGGCTTTTGAAGTCTTTTTGATCTGACTTTTCAGAGCCAGAGCTTTCTGAGGTCTTGAGGATGAAGATGGTCCTCCAAGTAGTCCTTCAAGCTCAATCTCGTGAGTTCTGAGTGAGCCAAACAATACATCTAAACCCAGCTGATTTAGGTCCTTTGCTTCTTGGATTGCTGTCACCTTTGGGCGCCACTTGGCAGAGAGGCTTCTGAGAATTTTCCTCACCATCTCAGCGTTGGAGTAGGTCTTTCCCAAGACCTTTAGCTGATTTATGATGTGGAGAAATCTTATTGACATGTTGTCAATAGTTTCCTCAGGTTGCATGCAGAAGGACTCGTACTTATGTACAAGCATTGATACCTTAGTTTCCTTGACTTCATCATTTCCTTCGTGCAGCATGTGTAATCTCTCCCAAATTTCTTGAGCGGTATCACACGACACAATCTTGTCGTACTCTACCTTGGGCAAGGCGCAGAGAAGAATGTATTTAGCTTTGAAGTTGAGTTGTATCTTCTCCTTCATCTCTTGAGTCCATTCATCCTTAGGGACTCGTCTTGTATAGGTTCTGAGTACTGGAGGTGCCGCTCCTGGCTCAGCGTCTGTTGCAACTACAGCATCCTCTGTAATTGTCTGCAGAGGCTGATAGTCTCCATTCTCGATCCTATCCCATAAGTCCAAACTGGTGTGCTTGATGAACAGCGTCATCCTGTCACGCCAGTAGTCGAAGCTGTCTCCGAGAAACATCGGAGGTCTGTTTATTGAAGCCCCATCTGATATGAATGCAGCTGGTGAGTTCATATTTCCCTTCGTGGATCTTTTTCCTTGACACTGTGAAGTGCTCAACCCCTTAAGGACCGAGCTCTGATGCCAATTGAAAGTGTATGTGTGCACGAGAAGGGGGGGTTGAATCGTGCAAGTTTTAAAATTGCTTGTTAAAACTTTTACTTAGAAAGCTGTTTTTACTCAGAAGGTATGATTAAGAGTTTGCAGCGGAAAATGCTTTCTGAGAAGATTAAGTTTCTGAGAACTTAGTCTTTCTAAGAAAGTTCCTTTCTGAGAGATTTTAAGAAAATGACTTAAGAGTTTGAGTTTCTTAAAAGCTTTCTGATTTTAATCAATAAGGTTTTTCACGAGACCTATTAATTAAAGTTGTGATAGAGTTTTTCTCAAAGATTTGGACACGTAATGAGTTAGGGAGAAAAGCTTAACACAAGGGATTTTATACTGGTTCGGTTATAACCAACCTACTCCAGTCCTCAACCTTCAGTTGAGAGTTCTTAGATATTCTTCTTAATGTGCCTTCCCAGACAACACTGCCTTTACTAAGTAAAGGACTTCCACCACCTCACAACCCGAAGTGGATTTCCTTGCCTCACACTAGAGGACTTCCTTGCCACTAAGGACTTCCTTGCCTCACAACAGAGGACTTCCTTGCCTCACAACAAGGACTTCCTTGCCTCAAACACTAGAGGACTTAAAACTGCCTTCAAACAACGAAGGACTTAGCGTTTTTCAGAAGGTTTGTTTTGATCGAAAACAACTACCAAGACTAAGTTACAAACCTAGTTTTATACTTAGTAGACTTCTAGGATTAACTTACAAATGTAAGAATTTACACCAATTCAGAACTAGAAGATTTTGCAAAGTTAGAAAAACAATTTCGTAAAAATTGTCTTTCTGAGAAAGTTCTAAGTTTTCGCAAAATGATTTTCAATTCAACAGAGTTTTGGCACGTTTAATCAAGAGTTTTTGCGCAAGAGTTTTCGTCACATTGCTCTGGAATTGAACTCATATATATAGGCATCAAAGAGCCGCGAAATTAGAGGCTTTCACTTTGCTTATGTGGCTGTGTCCTTTTCAGAACGGCTCCCTGCTACAGTCAGCGCAAAATGAGGAACTTTTCAGAACTGCACAGTGCGCGTGTTCCCACTTCCTTGGCTAGTTGTAGCGAGCTTTCTGAGTCTGTTTGCACTTCCTTGAGTCCAGACACTTGGTTGCTTCTGAGTCCAACCTTCTAAGAGTTGTACGGACTTCTGAGGCTAACCTTCTGAGGGAAGACCCTTCTGAGAACTCCTAGTCGCGAGGTCTTCTGAGACCCTTCTGAGGCGACAGTGTTCTTTCCTCAGAAACATGTTTTCACCTTCTGCGCTTCTGAGATATCCTTTCTGATATCTTTGGCGCTATGCTTTTATCAATTCATCTCGAGGTTACTTGATGTTTTGTCTTGGTCTTTGCTCATGGCATTGCAATAATTTATAGCTTTCTGAGACACTTAGCGCACATATTAGCAAAACCTTAAGTAAAATTTTATACTTATGGCTTACCTTGTTATCATTAAAACTTTCATGACTCTAAGAGAATTGTGCTTAATTCTCTCAGAAGGGTTCTGGAGCTTACATGAGCCTATTTTCCTAATTGAGTGTCTTGAGCTTCTTGTCTTAGTCATTTTAGTCACTAGGATGTTGTAGATAACCAAAGGATGATGTAATGAGCCTATTTTGGTCCTAATTGAGTGTATTGAGCTTCATTTGGTCTTACTTTGGTCAATTTTCCATTTTAGTCACTAGGATAGATAACCAAAGGATGATGTAATGAGCCTATTTTGGTCCTAATTGAGTGTATTGAGCTTCATTGGTCTTACTTTGGTCAATTCTCCATTTTAGTCACTAGAATTGTAGATAACCAAAGGATGATGTAATGAGCCTATTTTGGTCCTAATTGAGTGTATTGAGCTTCATTTGGTCTTACTTTGGTCAATTCTCCATTTTAGTCACTAGAAGGTGTAGGTAACCAAAGGATAATGTAATGAGCCTTTTTGGTCCTAATTGAGTGTATTGAGCTTCATTTGGTCTTACTTTGGTCAATGACTCCATTTTAGTCACTAGGATGTTGTAGATAACCAAAGGATGATGTAATGAGCCTACTTTGGTCCTAATTGAGTATATTGAGCTTCATTTGGTCTTACTTTGATCAATTC